>JAPEBW010000596.1:0-45766 GCA_027405785.1 Ophiocordyceps robertsii
ATATAAATATAGATATAAATATAGATATAAATTTAGATATAAATATAAATATAAATATAAATATAAGTATAAATATAAATATTAATATAAATATAAATATAAATATAAATATAAATATTAATATAAATATAAATATAAATAGAATTAAGTATATATATAATAATAAATAGTATAATTTTAATATAATTATACTATTCTTTTATACTTTTTATACTTTAAAAAAAGTATTTATAAAACTATAAAAAATAAATCTATTTATATATATACTTTTTAATATTATACTAAAATATCTTTTAAGTATTTTATATTATAACTAATATAAAAGTATTTTTTAATAAGTAAGTACTATATTAAACTAAAGCTTTATATTATAGAATTTAAATAGCTATGCTTAAACTCCTTACTTTACTTTTAAAAAGCTTTATAGAACAAAAGATAACTAAGTATAACGGGTCGGCCTTAATAAGGCTAAAGTAGTAGTTATGCTACTATTCGTACTACGGGGCAGCTATTTAATTAAACCACTATAGTAAACGGCGGCAAGGCAAAAGAAGACGAATTAACTAAGCTACTAGCTAGTTAATTAACTACGCTTATTAAGGGTCGGTTATACGGGCGCAGCCTAGGCCTTATCTAAGGCCTAGCCCGTAATACTACCCCCTCTTTACCTTACTTACTTTAAGGCAGGGCTAATAAGTCGTCTCCCTTAGCTAGTAAGAAGGTAGCTATAAGCTTAGGCCGTCTTTATTAGTACGTCGGCAGGTCTTAAACTTAAGACCCTTTATTATAGCTTAGTTAACGATAACGGGTTAGCCTTAATAGGGCTAAAGCAGTAGTTATGCTACTATTTATGCTACGGGGTAGCTATTTAATTAAACTACTACGTTAAACGGCGGCAAGGTAAAAAAAGACGAATTAACTAAGCTGCTAGCTAGTTAATTAACTACGCCTATTAAGAGTTAGTTATATAGGCGTAGCTTAGGCCTAATTTAAGGCCTAGCCCGTAATACTAAGTCTTTTTTATTAATAATAGTTTATAATCTTATTAATGCTTATAAAGTAAATATAAGCGGCTCTTATTATTTATTTTATTAACTTTTTTTATAACTAAAAGTATTGCCTTTTAGCAAATAACTAGTATCTTAAGAAAAAAGCGTTTAATTAAAAGTATTTAGTTATTAAAGAAGATATTATATATATTGTTATTTAAGTTACAATAAGTAATAAAATAATTCTAGCTAAAAGAAGTATAGTTTATTTTTTAAAGTATTTAATAAAAAGACTTTAATTATTAGTACTTATAGTTTTTATTTATTTAAGTTATAGTTTGTAAAAAAGGGCTACTAAGTTTTATCCTAAGTTTAATATAGCTATAAAACGCTTATTTATAGGACTTTAATTTTAATACTTAAAGAGAGTTCTTATTAAATAGCTTTAATTACTAAAGTAATAATCTAAAAAGTTTTTATTTAATATCTTATATATATATCCTTATTTTTAAGAAAATAGTTAAAAGAAACTCTTACTATTTAAATAAAAAGTATACTTAAGATTTTAAGAATAGGTTAATAGTTAAGCATAATAAGAAAAGTAATAAGTATTTAAGCGGATTTAATATTTAGTTTAGTCTTAATTTCCTTAAGTACTTTTACTAAGGAATTTAAGTAAGACTTAGTTATCGCTTTTATTAAAATAGCTTTTAAGCTATAAGCTTAAGTATATTATCCACTTGTAAAATTCCTTTATAACTTAATATTAATTAAAGCGCTTTAATCTCTTTTTTTACGACTTTTAAGTTATAATTAAATATAAAGGAGGTTTATTAATAACTATTATTATTTATACTAATATATATCTCTATTTATACTTACGCCCTATTTTAAAGATATATATTAAGACTAGCCCGTCCCGCTTATTTACGCCGCCCGCTTATAGTAAGTACTTATACTTTTAAAATACTTACGCCCTATTTTAAAGATATATATTAATACTAGCCCGCCCTGCTTATTTACGCCCCCCGCGTATAGTAAGTACCTATACTTTTAAAATACTTACGCCCGCCCGCGCTTATATACGCAGCTTATATACATAGCTTATATATAGCGCTCTTAGTAATAGCTTAATTTACTTAAAAACGTATTTTTAAAGTACTTATAAGATATATATATAACGCGGCCTATTAATTAATCTAGGCCTTGCTTATGCCGCGGGCGAAGTTATAAGTACGCTCTTAATACTCTTAATACTACTTAGCGGCACTATAAATAGCTATATTACTACCGGTACTACTAAGTAGTTATATAGCTATATAATTACCGGTGCTATTAGTAAAGCTATAAGCACCTTTATTATTTTTACCGCGTCCTCTTTTTAATCCCTTTCTTTTTATATTACCTTTAGCTAATAATCTCTTTTATAGTACTATAAAAGACCTTAAGCTATAGCTAAGTTTATTAATCTTATTATAAAAAAAGTATCTTTATATATTTATATTAAGCCGTCTTAAGCTAACTTAACTTAAATTAAGTAGCTTTCGCGGTAGTATATATAACGGAAACCCTATTCCGTTAGTAATCCTAAGTACTAAGAAGTACTAATATCTAGTAAAGTAAATACCGCTAAATATAAAGGAGTAACTAATAAAGTAAATACCGCTAGTTATAAGTTATAACTATTAAAGTAGATACTAGTAGTTATAAGGAGAGACGATATAGCTTAACGGTAAAAGACAGCTAGTATTAGCTATAAGCGGTATAGGCTAAACGCGCTTATATTCGGCTTAAGTTAGCTGCGGCTAGCAACGGGATTCGTATTATAGAGATCGACTAATACCTTATATAATTAACCGATACCTTATATAGAGCTAAGGCAAGAGGCCTTACTTTAAAAGAGGATAAAATCTTATAAAAGGTTTTAAGATAAGAATATTTAGTCTTATAGGCTAGTCGTAAGTAATAAAGCATATATTACTTATAACTAATAATAAAGATAGCGTAAGCTATTTTTATTAGCTTAAGAAGTAGTTTAGTAACCTTATAAGTTATATAAGGTATAAGTTATAGATTAGTATATAAAAGCATATAAAAGTAAATAAAAGGAAAGCCTTTTAATAGCCTTAAAAAGTATAAAAGGAGGTCTTTACTCCTTTTTCCCTTAACTTCTTTTCTTTCCTTCTTTCTTTTTCTTTAGCTAGTTTTAACCTAAGAAATCCGCATAGTAAAATACCCTTACCTTATTTAGTCTAGTAGCTTATACTATGTCTTCTTCTCCCTTTCCGGCTAGTAAATTTAAATTAAATAAATTATTCGAAGCTACTTAATATACGAGAAACGCTAAGGGTTTTTTAATATAAAACTAGTTTATAAGAGTCTTTATAAACTTCATAGCTCTAATAAAGAATACTTAGTATTTAAATACTTAGTAAGTTCTTTAAGCTATTAAGTAAGAGAAAAGTATTTATTATAATTACGTTTATCTAATTATAATAAATAAAAGAAGAAATGTTTACTTTTACGATATTATAGCTAACTAGTTAGCTATAAGCTAGTTCGAGATATTTAAAGCTTTTTTATCCCCTTATAAGCTTTATAGATAGTAGTTTTATTTTAAAGATTAAAGCTCCTAAACCTTATACTAAAGAATTAGCTAAGCTATAAGAGTTTATTACCTCTCTTAAAGCTTATTTTTAGTTTTATCCTACTACGATAAATTAAAAAGTAGTAAAGGTTATATTTATATCTAGTTACTTATAAGGCCTAGCCGCAATATAGTTCGAACTAATTCTTAAGGACTATATAAATAATAGTTTTAAAGATAAGAATTCTAAGACGAAGAATATTTTTAAGAATTTCAATAACTTCGAAGAAGCTTTATAAAAAACGTTTAGAATTATAAACGAGCAACGATTAGCAAAGTATAAATTAAGAAGCCTTAAGCAAGTTACGTCTTTATTAGCTTATATAGCTCGATTTTAATAAATAACTTTTAAGCTAAAATAAGAAGACGATGCCCTTATAGCTACGTTTTTCAAAGGACTAAAAGAAGAAGTTAAAGATAAAATTAACCGCTTAGATAGGCTAAAGACGCTATTAAACTATATTAATCTAGCGGTCTAGATAGACGATAAGCAGTATAAACGCCGGCAATAAAGGAAATACCGTTCGACTCTTAGCGGGGTTATTAAGAAAAATAATAAGAAATAAAAGCGCGACCTAAGTTACGACGCAATAAACCTAGATACCCTTAAAGCAAGCCCGCTAAAGCCCGCTAAAAAAGCTATTCGATGCTTTAATTATATAAAGGAAGGCTATATCGTAAGAGATTATATTAAGAAGAGGAATTTCTTTAAGAGAAGGAATATGCCTATTTATAAGAATAATGCCCTCTTAGCCTATAATCCGCGATATACTTTACTACTACCTTTAACCGAGGATACCGAAATTAACGCTAAGCTTATAATGCTAACTATTAGTTTATTTAAGACTAGTTCGCTTATAAAGGGTCTTTATAAAGAAGAACTTAAAGTTAAGATAGAAGCTAAGAGCTTAGATAACTAGTAAAGAAATGCTTTTAAGACTAAGGATAATTATTAGCACGGAACTTTTTTATAGACTATTAACGAAGATAACGAAAACGCTCCTTATTTTAATATAAACGTTACGCCTTTAAATATAGAAGAAAGCTATAATCTTAAAGACCTTAAATTATAAAATAAAGAGCCCTTTTTTAAGAGAGAAGATAGCAACGGGCCTTACGCTCCCTTTATAGAATATCTCGATATAGTAATTACTATTAAGGATACGGTATATAAGTAGCTTTCCTAAACTAAATACTACGATAATAACTGCCTTATATACCTTTTAGATAAGTAAGGAAGCGGCTAGTTTCTTAAACTAAGGAAGACTTATAATAAACCCGCTATAACGACTAAGGAACTTACTAATAATACTAAGGTTTTTATAGAAAACCTTAAGGAAGATATCGAAGCTAATAAAGAGGAACTTTCGTAAGAAAATATCGATAATTAAATTAAAATCGAATAACTTTTACTTTTTAAGCAGTATAACGAAACGACTATTAAAAATCTTTAAGACGGTAACCTAGCTTTAACGAATAAGATAATTAAGCTAAAGGAAGATTACGTATCTCTTTTTACGTATATTACTAATCTAATTAAAGATAAAGACGATCTTAGGAAAAAAACCGATAAGCTAGCCGATAAGCTTAAGGAAGATATAAAATTCCTTAACTTAGCTATTAAAGATACGTTTAAACGATATAGTAAGTATTTCGAAACTAATTATAATCTTCGTAATAAGAATTATAATTTAGAAATGCTACTACGAGTAAAGAGATTCTTAAAAGAAATGCTTAAAAATTAGCTAAAGGCTAAGTAAGAAGAGATTAACGACTAAAAACGATAAAAAGAAATTAATCGTAACGAAGGTGTTAATATTATTAGTAAAGTAGTTAAAAACTATAAAGCTAGTAAGGATTTAGTTTTTTAAGCTTATAAGAAGCTTAGTTACTTAAAAAGATTAGTTCTATAAAAAGAATTAAGATATACCGAGAAGTCGGTAGACGAGGTAAAAGACTAATAAGCCTAGGAATAATAAAGCTATTTCCTAGTAAATAGAACTTACTTACGTTAAATAATAATTCTCGAAGTATAGAAATAACCCTTATATTAAAAATAAGAGGATATTGCCTTAACGTATTAGTAAATTGCGGTATAAAAAGTAGCTATATTTTACTTATAACGGTAAATCGTTTAAAATTATATTATAAAAGAAAAGATAAGCCTTATATGCTTTTTTTAGCAGAAGGATTACCCTTTAAGTATAATAATAGTAAGATTATGCTAAAGACTAATCCTCTAAAGTATACGATCGGGATTTATAACTTTAAAGATTGCTTCGACGTCTTAGCTATTAGCTATAATATTATATTAAGACTACCCTTTTTACGGAATAATAAGCAGTAGTATACTAAGGTTAACCTTAAATCTGCTTATAGCTAAATATATATTAAAGAAAGAGACGAATTTAAAATAGCCTTCGGAACGCGATACGGACTTTACGAATTTTTAGTTATGCCTTTAGGATTAACTAATATACCGGCAACCTTTTAAAAGAGAATTAATAGTATATTAAATCCTTATTTAAACTATTTTTATACGGCTTATTTAGATAATATTATTATTTACTTAAATACGCTAAAGCAATACTATAAAGAAGTGGATATAGTGCTAAAAGCGTTAAGAAAAGCTAGCTTATATATTTTACCGGAAAAATACAGCTTTTATATATAAGAAGTAGAATTCTTAAGGTATATAATTACTCCTTTTTATATAAGGATAGACCTATAAAAGATTTCTATAATTAAAGATTAGCTAATTCCTTTAAATTTTAAGGAAATCAAAAGCTTTATAGGATATATAAATTATTATAAGAAGTTTATATCGGACCTTTTAAAGATAATTATACTAATTTTATCGGTATTAAAGAAAGCTAAAACGGACCCTTTTAAGTAAAACTTAGAAGTAGATAAAGCTTTTAAAAAGATAAAAGGATTACTTATTAAAGAACCTATATTAAATACCTATAATATTGAGAAGCCGTTAAAACTAAAAACGGATGCTTTTAATTTTGCATTAAGCGCGTAATTAAGCTAGCGCGACGAGAACAATATTCTTAAACCGATAGCGTTTTATTTAAAAAAGCTAGTAAGTATAGAGATTTATTATCCTATTTATAATTAAGAACTCTTAGCTATTATATACGCTTTAAAAGAATTTCGACATTATATTTTAGGAAATAAGTATAAACTTAAGGTTTATACGGATTATAAGAATATTAGTTATTTTGCCACGACGTAATAGTTAAATGCTAGGCAAATAAGATAGGCTAAATTCCTTTCGGAATTTAATTATAAGATTATTTATAAGAAAGGTTCTAAGAATAACCAAGCTAATATAATTAGCCGACGACCGGACCTTAACGATAAAAAAGAGCCTTATAAAGAAACCTTATTATTCTTAAATAATAATAGTAATTTAGAGTTAAAGACGTTATATATACTATTTAACGTATAAGGAGATCTTACTACTTTATAATTACTTAAGAGTTTTTATAAAAACCTAAATAAGAAAAGATATAAGAATCTTAAGTAAAAGGGAAAAATAGCGTTTTATAAGAATAAGCTATTCCTTACCTTAAAGACTAAGAAAGCAGTTATAACGGTTTTTTATTCGCACCTATTATACGGATATTAAGGTATTACGAAAACCTATAATAGAATTAAAAACTATTATAATACCTATAACCTCTATAAGAAAATCTAAGGAGTTATTAAGTTATGCGAAGTATATAATAAAAGCAAGGCTATATAATATAAGCCTTATAGTAACTTAATTCCTTTAAAGGTTCCTTTAAGACCTTAAGACTTTATAGCTTTAGACTTTATTATAAAACTACTAAAGTTTATAGATCCTACGACTAGTATAAAATACGATTTTATTTTAGTTATAGTTAATCGTCTTACGAAGTACGGCTATTTTATTTTAATATATAAAGCTATAGACGTAAAAAAGTTATCTTATACTTTTATAAGATATATTATAGCTAATCGAGGACTTCTAAGTTTAATTATTTCGGATAGAGATCGGAAATTTATTTCGAATTTCTAGCAAGGCTTAACGCGAGCCTTAGGTATAAAGCATAAATTATCTACTACTTTTTACCCTATTATAGACGGAATAATAAAACGATTAAATCAAACGCTTAAGCAATACCTTAAAAGCTACGTAAATTATTAGTAGGATAATTAGCTTTCTAAATTGCTTATAGCATAGTTAGCGTATACTACCTCTTATTTTAAGCCTATTAAGAATACTCTAGTATTCGCGAATTATAGCTTTATACTTAAAGCTTATAGGTCTTCTTTACTAAAAGAAGTTATAGCCAAAAAAGCTATACTAAACTCTAAGTAGTAAATAAGCTTATACGGATTTATAAAATTAGAATTAAAATATATTGCTAAGAAGATATCGTATTATTATAATAAAAGATAGTCTTTAAAACCTTCTTTATTTAAAGGCGATAAAGTATATCTTTTAACGAGGAATCTTAAGATTAATAGACTTAATAAGTCTTTAGATTAAAAGAAGATAAGACCTTTTAAAGTTATTAAGAAAATAGGAAAGGTTAATTATAAGTTAGAACTTCTAACTAGTTTACTTATATACCTTATTTTTTATATATCTTTATTAAAGCCGACTTTACGGAATGCTAAGGTAGTAAGAGAGCTAGACTTAAAGAGAGTTAAAGATAGCGAATATATAATAAAGGCTATACTCGCTAAGAAAATAGAAAATTAAGAATACTTTTATTTAGTAAAGTAAAAGGACTATCTTAGTTCGGATAATACTTAAGAACCTATAAAGTATATCCTAAATAGTAGAAGTAAAAGGAAATCTAGATAAGATTTTTCTTTAGAAAAGATCTATAAAGATAAAAAGATTAGGATTTTCTTTAAAGAACGCTTAAGGTTACTCTCTTTAAAGTAGGATTTCTTTAATTATTTAGATAGTTTCTTAAAGGTTAAGAAAAACCTATAAGAAAAGGATGTTTATCTTTCTAGGTTTAAAAAACCTTAAACAGGGGAATATATAACGGAAACCCTATTTTGTTAAGAATCTTAGGTACTAAGAAGTACTAATATTTAGTAAAGTAAATACCGCTAAATATAAAAAAGTAACTAATAAAGTAAATACCGGTAGTTATAAGGAGAGATAATATAGCTTAATAGTTAAAGATAGCTAGTATTAGCTATAAGCGGTATAAGCTAAACGCGCTTATATTTAGCTTAAGTTAGCTTTAGCTAGTAATAAGATTCGTATCGTAAAGATCGACTAATACCTTATATAATCGACTAATGCCTTATATAGAGCTAAGGCAGGAAGCCTTACTTTAAAAGAGAATAGAATCTTATAAAAGGTTTTAAGATAAGGATATTTAGTCTTATAAGCTAGTCGTAAGTAATAAAGCGTATATTACTTATAACTAGTAATAAAGATAGTGTAAGCTATTTCTATTAGCCTAAGAAGTGGTTTAGTAACCCTATAAGTTATATAAGGTATAAGTTATAGATTAGCATATAAAAGTATATAAAAGCATATAAAAGGAAAGCCTTTTAATAGCCTTAGAAAAGTATAAAAGGAGGTCTTCGCTCCTTTTTCCCTTAACTCTTTTCCTTTCCTTCTTTCTTTTTCTTTAGCTAGTTTTAACCTAAGAAATCCGTATAATAAGATACCCTTACTTTATTCGGTTTAGTGGCTTATACTAAGTCTTCTTCTCCCTTTCCGGCTAGTAAATTTAAATTAGATAAATTACACGAAGCTACTTAGTGTACGAGAAACGCTAAGGGTTCCGTAATAGTATAGCTAGCTATTTTACCCTTATTAATACGTCTTAGTATTTTAAGGAGTAAAGTATAAGTAGCTTAATATTATAAGGCCGGCCGCGTATAATTATAATAACTTTAAGATCGTAGATTTAAAGTAATAGCCTATTTAGGTCTTAAAAGTTATATATAGTAAGAAAATATATAGAAAAGAGAGGGGGTCTTTATTAATAGCTTTTTAAGCTACGACTATAGAAAAATAATATTTCTTTTTAAGTATTAGCTTAGTTTTAAGGCTTAAAAGAATTATAAATCTATAAAATAAGCTAAGGTATAATATAAAGAGCTTATTATTAAGCTATAATAACTAAGGCTTTTAAGTTAATAAAAGTATTATAATAATAGTAAGTTAATATTATATAGTAAAAAGATTAATAGCTTAATAAAGAACTTTTATATTAAAGTCTTTATTATAAGCTTAATCCTTAAATTAAGCTCGGGCCACCCCCTTATAACCGACCTTTAATAGGCATTATAAATTAACTAGCTTATAGCTTAGTTAATTTGTTTTCTTTTACTATACGCTAAGTATATTACCTACTATAGTAGGTAAATTATACAGCTGCCTTACTATAACGAATAGTAGTATAACTACTACTTTAGCCTTAGTAAGGCTAACTTATTATAGTTAACTTAGCTATAATAAGGGGTCTTAAGTTTAAGACGTACTAAAGTACTAGTAGGCGGCGTTTAGCTTAAGCTTATAGCTACCGGCTAAGGAAGACGACTTATTAGCCCCGCCTTAAGGGTAGGCGGGGGGGATAGGGGGTAGTATTACGGGCTAGGCCTTAGATTAAGCCCGGGCTGTGCCTATATAACCGACCTTTAATAAGCGTGGTTAATTAACTAGCTAGGAGCTTAGTTAATTCGTTTTTTTTGCTTTACCGCTTTTAACATAGTGATTTAATTAAATCGCTATTTTATAGTAATAAATAGTAGTATAACTACTACTTTAGCCTTGTTAAAGCCGACTTATTATAGTTTTTAAGCTAAGATAACTACTTAAAGACTGTAAGAGAGTGATTTCTACTACCTTAATAAATTAGCTATTTAATCCTTACTTAATTAGCTAAGTATAAGAAGGTGTAAAAATTAAAAACAAAAACCCGTATTAAATAGCCTAACTTTAGCTCGTTGTTTCTTAGGTCTTTATATTCTTATACGACGTTTATAGCATTGTATACGGGACTAAGTAAGTTTAAGTAGCTAGATACAATAAGGATCCGCTGAGACTTAAACTAACTTTAAACTAACTTTAAACACAAATTGCCGCTTAAGGAAGGGACATATAGCTCCGGGGTAAAATGCTTAAAAATTAAATTTCTTCGGGCTTAAAAACTAACTAAAGGCCGGTCTAGATATATTACTCCGTTTTCTTACATTTGTCTATAAAAGGCGTATCTCCCGCTACTAAATAGCTAGAGATTCTATAAGCACTTACGCACTCTATTCTTTATTAATTAATTCTAGCTAAATCCTGCCTTATATAAAATTAACTCTTTTAACGCGTGCTATTACGTGATTTCCAGATTTCCTTATAATTTTGCTGCTGCTTTAACCTTTAATAAAGACCCGCCGCCTTTATAAAATCTTTTGCTAAGTAGCTATTTATATACAAGATGTTTTTTTATTTTTAATTATTAAAAGAAAGGCGTTATAAAAAGTTAAGAAGTTAAAAGTGCTTAGAATTAAATAAGACTTTATGTTTTTATAGGCAGTCTTACTTAGGCTAATAACTTAGTACTTAAAGTTATAATAGCTGCTAATAAAGTAGCTTACTTATTACTCTTGCTATAATATACATTCGTTTAAGATATAGGTTATAATATAGCCTTAGTATTAACTAAACTACTAATTAAGCTACTACTATCTTTTATAAAAATTCGGTTTTATCTTTAAGTAAATAACGTGCTTTTAGGCTAGTAGTATTCTTTTATAGCTTAATTTAACTTCTTTATTCTTTAAACTAAACGTAGCGGCGGCGGCGGCGGCAGCCTTTTATTTAGTAGCCTTATACGTAAGGATAGCTTAAACCTTTAAAAAGATTTCTTTATTAATATAATTTTAAAAACTATTAGAATTTACTAAGTCTTTTTAGCATAACTAAATTAAAGCTAAAATATTACTTTTAATATAATATATATAGGTTTATTGATTCTTATATTATATAAAAGAGTGATTTTACTACCTTAATAAATCAGCTATTTAATCCTTACTTAAATAGCTAAGTATAAGGGGGTATATAAAGTATTAAAAACCCCGCATTAAATAGCCTAGCTTCGGCTCGTTAGTGTTAAAGTCCTTACGTTCTTATACAACGTCTATAGCGTTATGTATAGGACTAAGAAGGTTAGGGTATCTAGGTAAAATAAGGATCTACTTAAACCTATACTAACCTTAACTAACTTTAAATACAAATTGCCGTAATAAGAAGGGGTATATAGCTATAGGGTAAAATACTTTAAAATTAACATTCCTTAAGCTTAAAGACTGCCCGAAGGCCGGTCCGGATATATTACTCCGTTCTTTTATATTTATCTATAAAAGGCAAATCTTCCACTACTAAATATCTAGAGATTCTATAAGTACTTACGCCCTGAATTCTTTATTAATTAACTTTAGCTAAATCCTACCTTATATAATATCGACTTCTATATTATGTATAATTACGTTATCTCTTAATTTCCCTATAATTCCCGCTACTGCTTTAACTTTTAATAGGTTATTAGCCTAGCTTAGCTTACTACGCCGGGAAATTAATTACTCCTTTAACTAGCTTCAGAAAATTCTAAGAAAGGTAAGAACCCTCTGTTTAATTACTTATCTATCTCTTCTTAAAGTTTAACGTAAATTAAACGACTAAATCTCTTAGAATTTGTTCTTAAAGATATCTTAACCTCGATTACCTCTTTTAATCTCTTCCTCTTTTTAAACAAATCTTTAGAAATCCCTTTACCTATACTTAATTCTTTCGAAGTTCCCTCTTTTCCTTTAAATCCTCTTCTTACTTTAGGAATTTCCTTAGAGTTTCCCCTACTAATCCCTACCGACTTCTTTTACCTTTTAACCCTCCTTAAGTTAAAAATTAACTTTTTTTTACTTACTTATTCTATCTTACTAAAGATATATAAAATAGCAGGCTAAAAAGAATACGAGTTTTCTAAGTTAAATAGCAATATAAATTACACTTTATAAACTACTAAAGTACGACTAATTCTTATTTAAGAAAAGCTTATAGCTGCTTTAAAGCAAGCTAATTACTTTAAGACAGAAGAGGCTCTTACCTTAATTTTCCTATACTTAAAAGACGGTCCCTTAATATAGATTAAGCATATAATAACTGCTAAAGATACTTAAGAAGAGCTGTAAAAGCTATATAATCCCTTGAATTTCTCGTCGAAGTATCTGCTAATAAAATAGCTATTTAACTTAAGTCCTTTAGACTTATAGTTAGAAAAATACCTTTATAAGGCAAAGAAAGTCTACGAGGAATTAAAATCTCGAGAAATAGATATTCCGGAAGTAGTTCTTATCGTATAGATTTTAAATTCCCTTAGCGGGAAATTTAAAAGCTATATAACTAATATTACGTAGAGCTTAAAGCATAATTCTGCCGCCTTTTCCCTTAAAACTCTTATAGCTAGTCTTTTAAACGAAGCTAGGAGGGTAGAGGATATAAAGGATTCTTTAAAGAAAGCTTTTCTACTATAGAAAAAGCCTAAGAAAAAGCAGGGGAATTCTTCGAATTCCTACTATAAAGAATATAAGAAACTAGGCTATTTAGTAACTAATTGCTTCTGACTTTACTTTAAAAAAAACTATTCTTATTAGGTGCTTAAAGGGAAGAAATTAAACGATTTAAATAAGGTTATAAAAGGAAGGCTACTTTAAAAAAGTCTTCTTCTTCTTTTTCTTCTTCTTTTAAAAAGGAAAAATTAAAGAAGAGAGTAAAAGAGGTAGAACTAAGCGAAGAAGGAGATAAAGTCTTAAATTTAACCGAAATAGACCTTAATATAGATCTTATCGACCTTTCTTAGCTATCCTCTCCTTTATCTTAAGCCCCTACCCTTAAGGTAATCTCGGATAACCCTTTAAAGGACCTTTAAAAGCCTTACTCCCTTAAATCTAAGAATTAGTATAAAAGGCAAAAGAAGGAGGATTTCTTAAATATAGTAAAAGGACTCTTAATTTTATATACAATACTAGTGCTACTAGGTATATAGTTATAAATAAAAATCACCTTATTAACTATAAAGAGATTAAAACAAAAGTCTGCTAAGGAAAAGCTTCCTTTATATTAATAAAAAGAAAGGGGGATTTAGTATTTAAATTCCTATATTCTAAAACAGGATATACGCTTAGAAATTGCTTTTATTAACTTAAAATTAAAGTTAATATAATTAGCTAGTTATATTTTAAGAATACCTATACCTTTATAAGCAAGGATAAAGTCTTTCTTTTTAATAATAAAGCATAAATTCTTACTAAGGGATATCTTAGAAATGAACTTTACTATATTCCTTTAAAACCTTTACTAAAAAGGAATTCCCTCCTTATTATATCTTTAAAGGCAAAGGATATAGATTTTTATACTTAGTATTTACGCCTTAAGCATAGAAATTATAAGGCAATCTTAAAAGTATTAAAAAGGTATAATAAAGATATAAAGATGCCTTTAAAAGAAGAAAATAAAATAAAACAATGCGAGATTTATATAAATACTACGGCTATAAATAAGGTAAATAAACAACCTTTAAATAAGACTTATTCCTACCTCGAAAAAATAATGTTGGATATTTAGGGGCCTATTAAAACGCCTACTTATTATAAATATTACTATTATATCTCTTTCCTAGATATAAGAACCCGATTTCTAGACCTATACCTCCTTAAGGGTAAGGAGAAAGCTAAAAAAAGGTTCCTAGAATTTAAAAATAGGGTTAAAAATAACCCGGATAAAACTAAGATTAAAGAGATATTTTTAGAATAATGCACAGGAATTTATATATAAGATAAAAAGATACTATAAAAGACACGGTATCTTATTTAATTGTAGCCATCTTAAAACACCGGAATTAAACGGCAGAATAAAGAGAATAAATCACACTATATTAAAAAAAGTCCGTTCTTTATTATATACAGCAAGACTGCCTAAATATTTATAGGGTAAAGCTGTTTTAATAGCTACTTACCTTTATAATAGATCTTTATATTTAGCTATAGGCTTTAAAAAGCCTAATATAAAAGAGGGATAATATTACTATACCTTTTAAGACTTTAAATAAGATTAAGACCTTTAAAAGCCTTATTTATTATAAAAATAAGGACCTTTTAGATAAGCTTAAAGCTAGAGCTTTTAAGGGAGTTATTTTAAGCTATTATAAAAATGCTTATAAAGTCTAGGACCTTTTTAGGAGAAATTTAATAGTCTTAAGAGATATTACTATACTAGAAAATAAGTTTATTAATAACCCTTTAAGTCCTATTAAAGACTTGGATTTTAACATAATATTAGAGAATAAAGATAGGCTAGAAGCTTATAGCCCGATATAAGAAGATCACCTCGAAGAAATTATTAAAGAAAACCCCTTAACTACTATAAAAGAAGGTTCTTTAAATAAAGATCCTAGCCTTACTAGTTGTATAGTAGTAGAAATACCTAAGAAGCTTAACGGTTCTTATACTAACTATATAGATTACCTTAATATATACCTGCTTTTAAATAGTGATTATAAAGAATCTATTCTAGCTATATTAAAACAGGATCGGGTTTAAGGTCTACTAAATACCTATAAATAGGCAATAAATAGTCTTAATTTAGCTAGCTGGAAAATTGCTATACTAAAGGAAATAAACTAACGAATAAAATATAATACTTAGAAATTCGCCTATCTCCCTAGCGATTAAGAGGCTTTAAGTAGCCGTTAAGTCTATACTATTAAGAAGAATAGTTAAAATCAAAGTATTAAATATAAAGTCCGTTTTGTAATTTAAAGATTTAAGTAGATATACGACTTAGATTACTTAAAGACCTTCTTAACTACGGCTAGACTTAAATCTACTAAAATTCTTCTTATTTTAGCAGTTTCGAATATTTATAAAGCTATGTAAATAAATATTACAAATGCCTTTATTTACGCGGATATAGATTTAAAAGTATATATTAATCTTCTTATAAGCTACGAATAATATGCTTTAGAAGACTATTATTTTAAGAATAAATCTTATTATAAAGAAAAAAGGATAAATCTATTAAAATTTATAGACTTATATAATAAAGGTTTAATAAAGGCAAAGCTAAAGAAAGCATTCTATAGTCTTAAATAAAGCTTAAAGCTTTAGTATACTTATTTAAAAGATATACTAAATAAACTCGGATTTTTCGCCTTTTATTAAAAGAGGGGGTATTTATAAATAAACGCTATAAAACTGCTTTAGCAATCTACGTAGATAACTTTCTTATAGTAAGCCCCTCGAAAACTATAATAAAAGAAACACTATTTAAAGAATTAGCTAAATACCTAAATTTTGCTATACTAAGAGATATAAAAGACTTCTTAAGTCTAAATATATAAATCAACCAAGATAGAAAAGCGCTATATATATCCTATGCAAAATATACCTTAAATAAAATAAAGGAGTTTAATAAAGAAGCTATAAGAACTTCGAATACGCTTACTAAAGTAGGATTTAAGCTAGTAAAAGCTAAGGAATTACCCTTAAAAGAGGTAATATTATAATTTTAAAAAGAAATAGTATCCTTATTATTTTTAGCCTGATTTATAAGGCCGGATATCCTTGATTTAGTGATATCTTATACGAGATTTACTGCTAAACTAGATAATACATATATAAAGGCTTTAAATACGATTTAGAAATATTTAAATGAATACCTTAGCCTTAAGATTAAATATACGTATAATATCCCTTTAGACCTTTTATATATAAAAGGTTTTACTAATATTAGTTAGGCCTTAGATTTAATAAACGCCTGCTCTATCTTAAGGTACTGATTTTATATATATAACAACGTTATAAGTTAGGCTTGTTTTAAGCAAAAATTAGTTGCTCTCTCTATATACGAGGCAGAATGTATAGGCCTTAAGGAGGCTGCAAATAAAGCTATGTATTTAAATAGTCTCTTTACTACAATTACTAGAGATTTATTAATAAAGATCTTAAATAATATTCCCTATATTTTAATAGATAATACTGCTGCTATTAAATTAGTAGGAAATCCTAAATTCTATAAGCGTACTAAATATATACGTGCTGCAAATTATAATACGAGGATAAATATAAGCAATAAAGAAATTAAAGTCTTTTATATTAAATTAAAAGATAATATAGCGAATATCTTTACTTAAATATTAAGTCTTACTTTATTTAATAAGTTTAAGACTGGATTATCCTTAGTATAAGAAGTCTTATAGATAAAAGAAGGAGTTAAGGTTATTTCTTTACTTTTTATACCTTTTCTCTTACTAGGTTTTTTTCCTTTTAAAGGTTTCCTAGATATAAATTAAAAATACTAAGTTTTTAAATTATTTATAATTTTTCCTAGGGACTAAAGTTTGCATTATAAGCGACTATACATAATATAACTAAAGATTTCCTTCCTTTATAAGGTTTTTTCTCTTTTAGTATATATCTTAAAATGAATTTTTTCCTAGAAAGAAAGGTTTTTTATATATTTTAAGAATAAAAAAGATTTCCCTATATCCTTAAAGGACTTTAACTTATAAATATACTACCTTAAATAAATTAATAAAGAGTATATAAATCTACTTTATAAGGGAGGCTATAAGAGAATGATTTTACTATATTAATATATTAGCTATTTAATCCTTACTAAATTAGCTACGTATAGGGGGGTGTATAAATTATAGAAAAACTTGTATTAAATAGCCTAGCTTTACCTCGTTATTTCCCGAGTTTTTACATTCCTATACGACGTCTATAGCATTATATTAAGAACTAAGGAGGTTAAGGTAACTAAATAAAAGAAGGATCTTATAATAAAAACCTTATTATATTAGTAATTCTAAGTACTAAAAGTACTAATATTTAGTAAAGTAAATACCGCTAGATATAAAGGAGTAATTAATAAAGTAAATACCGCTAGTTATAAGTTATAACTATTAAAGTAGATACTAATAGTTATAAAAAGAGACAATATAGTTTAATAGTTAAAGACGGCTAGTATTAGCTATAAGTAGTATAAGTTAAATACGCCTATATTTAGCTAAAGCTAGCTTTAGCTAGTAACGGGATTAGTATTAAATAGATCGACTAAAACTTTATATAATTAACTAATACCTTATATAGAGTTAAGGTAAGAGGCCTCTTTTTAAAAAAGAATAAAATCTTATAAAAGGTTTTAAAATAAGGATATTTAGTTTTATAAGCTAGTCGTAAGTTATAAAGCGTATATTACTTATAACTAGTAATAAAGATAGTATAAGCTATTTTTATTAGCTTAAGAAGTAGTTTAGTAACCCTATAAGTTATATAAGATATAAGTTATAAATTAGCATATAAAAGTATATAAAAGCATAAAAAAAGAAAGCCTTTTAATAGCCTTAAAAAGGTATAAAAAGAGGTCTTTCCTCCTCCTTTTTTTAACTCTTTTTCTTTCTTACTTTCTTTTTCTCTTACTAGTTTTAATATAAGAAATCTATATAATAAAATACTCTTACTTTTTTTAGTTTAATAGTTAGTACTAAGTCTTTTTCTCCCTTTCTAGCTAGTAAATTTAAATTAAAAGAATTACGCCTTACTACTTAGTATATAAGAAATACTAAAAGTTCCGTAATATAAAACTAGCTTATAATAATCTTTAATATAAAGGCATAAAAAAAACTCTTCGCGAACTAAACACTTGCTTATAGCGGGTGCGTATCGCGTTTAAAACTCTTACTAAAAATAAGAATTAATTCGGCGGTATTAGTTACCCCCTTAAGATAATATCGTAGTATAGCCGGGGGACGTAGGGGTAAGGGGGTAGTCTGCCTTATACCGGTATTAACTATAGCACTTAGTATAACGAGACGCCCTTAAGCTTTACGCACTTAAATAAAAAGCCGAATATACCTTAATAAGATAATAGCGCGTTGCCTAGCCGGACTATACGCAATATTAATAAAAAGAAGGCTTATAATAAAATCGTAAGTATAGTCCTATATACATAGTTCGACTAAGTATAAGTAGTAGTTAAAACCCTCCTCCGCGCTAAAAAGCGCGTTAAGAGCGTATTAACTATAGTATAGGCCGACTTTAAGCTCCGTAAGGCTATTTAAGACACGATAAAGGAAGCTATATATAAGGAACTAAGATAAGGCCGAGATTAAGGCTTAAGGGGAGGACTTAAAAGGAGTTAAGTAATAGTAGTAGTAGGCCTTAAAGGGCCGGTATAGTACGACGCGAAAATAAAGCCGGTCCCGCCTTAGTACGAACGTAAGCTAGTAATAGTCTTAATAAAAGCGACGCTAGATATCCTAAACCGCAAGCCGAAAGATACGGTTAAAGCGATTAACGTAGCGCTTAATATCTCTTCCGCTATAGTAGCGAGATACCTCTTATGCGGGGATATCGCGATAACGTTTAATACGGCGGCACGACCTTATTAGCAGAATTAAGACTAAGTAAAGAGCGTTTTTAAGCCGGAGGTAGCGATAGTATATAAGGCCTATATAGTAATTATAAAGAATATCTTAGTAAGGGTCTTTAAGATAAATAAGGCGCTTTAAATTAAGGAGATCGCTAATATTAATAAGGTAAAGGTTATATAAGCGCGAGTAATATGCCCTTAAACTAAGACCTTAGTAGCTATAACCCTTATTATTAGTATAGGTAGCTTAGCGGAGGCTAATAAGCTATATAATATAGGCTTATTCCTTAAAGCTTAGATATTTTAATATAAGCAATATAATAAGTTAATTAAACTTGCTTAGTATTATAACTATTATAAATATAGGCATATTGCTAGACGTTATACCTTAATATAGCTTTATACTTACTATAAGGGGACCTTATATATAGGCGGCGAGGATAAGTACTGCGTAAAAAAAGGCAAAATCCTTTATAACTATATATCTTATAGCGGGCAGCACTTAGCGTAATCCTATACTTATCTTATAGCGGTAAAAGCTTAAGATAAAGTAAGGGACTATTACTTAAACCGCTTATAATACTTTACTAGTACTTATAGCTAGCTAGACCTTTAAATCCCCCTCCCCTTTATAAAGGACTAAAAGCCTACTTCGTTATAAGCGCGGAAACCCTTTAAGCGGCCGAGAAAAGACGGGCAGACGCCGTCGGCCCCGCCGGCTAAGGTATAAGCAATAAGCACTAACTTAAGTAATATTAAACGATATATAAAGCAACGGAGCGTATCGTTCTTAACTTAAGCTATTACTTTATCTTAAATAACGAACTTTACTTTAACTTTTTACGTATAAAATTAAAGGCCCTTTATTAAAATATATAAAAGAGATATAAGCTAGTATAACTACCTTTTAGCTACCGCGCTAAGTATAATATAATAGCGCTTTAAGAGATAGAGAAAATATAAGGCTTAAGAGCCCCGCCCTTAAGGGGCGTACTATACCGGCTAGTTTATATAAAGGGCCGTAATATAATATATATTTATAAGAGGCACGATGCGGGGATATAAATACTATAGACCGGATATAATTAAGGGGAGATAACCTTTAGCGATAGTATAAGGTTAAGGTCCTTATACTCGCTACTAAAAGGAATTTAGACGGGCTTAGCTAAGGCCTTAAAAGAGGTTAATAACTAAGGCCCGCTAGTTTTAATAAAGGACTTTAATATTTATTACCCGCTTTAAGACGCTTATAACTAAACTTTTTATAAGGTAAAATAGTTTATTAAGGAGGCCGCGCGGCTTTAGCTTAAGCTAGCTATATAAAGAGGGGAATATATACGTTTTTTTATAAGTATAAAGATAGTATAATTAACTTTATATAAGCTATAACGGAAATAGCTATATAGTTTATTAGCTTAAACTTAGACTTTATAAGGTCTAACTATATCTTATAAGTAGTTTTTACTACGCTTTATAATATAAGGATAAGGGGATAAGGCGCGGACTAATTACTACTAGTTAGGCCGGTACTACGGACTAATTACTACTAGTTAAGGCCGGTACTACGGACTAATTACCGCCGGTTAAGCTAGTATAATAAACTAATTACTATATATAAACGTATATAGGGGTTTAAAAATAGTAAAAAGCTTATCTATTCTTAAAGGCATAGCTAGCTACTTTATACTTAGTTTTTTAAGCTAATTTTAAGGATCTTAAACTATACTTATTTATAATACGTAAATAAACTATAATTATCTTCGTAAAATCGCTTAATAAACTAAGTATAAGCTTAGTTAAAAATACTATAAACTATAATCGGGGAAATCCCTTAAATATCCTTAAATATCCTTTAAAAATCGCGGTAAGGTTTATCCCGTGTTTTTAAGATGCTTTTATAGTTAAAAATAAGTCGAACTATAGTTAAGATATCCCGCGGAAATCTTTAAATATCCCTTAAAGATACCGGCGGAATCTACTTAATAGTTTTTATAGTATCTTTTATAGTTAAAGATATTATAAACTATAGTTAAATATCGGAAACTATAGTTAAGTAAGCTCTTAACCCTTTATAGTTATGCTTAAAGACCTTAGCAGGGTTTAATTAATAATATTTATTATATCTTCTTAAGCAAGCTTTTATAGTATATGCTTTAAGCGTTTTTATCGCGGGGTTTTATAAGGCTCTTTAAGAGTAAAGTAAGGAGTTTAAGCATAGCCGTTTAAATTTTATAATAACTCCTTAAAGCAAAAAAGAAAAGCTAATATCCTTATTAGTTTAAAGGAAGAATAAAGTAAAGGGGGCGCTAAGTAATAGCTTTATAATAGCGTCTTTATACTATATTAGTAGTGCGCTATCCTTATTCTTTTAATAGCCTTTTTAGCCTATCCGGCTAATAGTAGCTAAGTAGCTTAAGATAGTTAATAAGCGGCTTTTATTATAGATCCTTACTTTATATTTAGTCGTGCGTTTTTATCTTTATTAAGGCGATTAGCGCGTTTAGCTAAAACTTATAGTAAGGTTTT
Organism: Ophiocordyceps robertsii; assembly: GCA_027405785.1. Classification (NCBI taxonomy): domain Eukaryota; kingdom Fungi; phylum Ascomycota; class Sordariomycetes; order Hypocreales; family Ophiocordycipitaceae; genus Ophiocordyceps; species Ophiocordyceps robertsii. The sequence continues at coordinate 21,599 of JAPEBW010000596.1, forward strand.
CCGACTTTCTTTTAAGGCGTACGTCCGGGCACTAATTAAGTAATAAGGAGTTTCCGCGCTAAGGAATACTTAAATTCCCCGGCGGGATATATTATAAAAGACTAGCTTTATTTAAGCCTTATCTTATATTATTATCTTACTTACCTTTCTTACGCTATTTTTAATCCTCCCTTAAATTTCCCGTTTTACTTACTAGCTTTATAAGCCGCTTATAAGCAAGATATTATATCTTACTTATTACCGCTATTATAGTTATCCCCCGCTTTTTATCGCTAAGCTTTCCGACTTATTATCTTTTTTATATAGCGCTACTACTTATACCTTTTTACTAACTAACGCGCGTTTAGCTACTAAGAAAGTATTAAGATAAAAGTAGGCCGTCTTACTAATATTAATAAGTATAGTTAATACTAAGGTATTAAATATTTATATTCCTGCTTAAAAGCGGGTAATAAGGTCTTTAATAGCCTTAGTGCTTAACTCCTTACTTTTAAGGTTTTAAACGTGCTTAATAGTCTTGAAAAACCTCTTTATAAAAGGGGCTAAAAGGGCAAGAATATAAAGCGCGTAGTCGGTATAGCTAATAAGGTAGATATCGAAGCCTAAGAATTTTATTGCTTAAGTTAAAGTTAAATTATATTTAGACTCTTCGCGGGCTTATAAGTAGAACTTAGTATAGTTTATAGCTAAGCGGAAACTCCTAATTATTATAATCTTATTACTAAAGTATAGGCCCGCGAAGCCGGGCCTATTAAGGATTATATTAGTTATTACTAGCGGCTTTTATAAGATTAAGCGGCGGAATATATCGCGCGGCTAGTTATCGCTATCTCTTCCGGTAAAGGAGGGATAGCGGATAAACTATAGTAAGGCGCTTATACGCCTTTATATAGCCGGGCTAAGTATAGCGGCGGGCGGAAAGAGCGTTTACTAAGTAAGACTAAATAAGTCCTTAAAGCTTATAGCGGCTATAAGCTAAAAAGGGGATTTTATAGTATAGGCTAGACCGTATATAAAGCAAGATATAGTTTTAGCTATAGTAGCTTAAGACGCCGCTATAAACCTAGCTATAAACTAATTAAGCTAAGCTTTAGATATATAGTTAAGGATAGCGCGGACGTTATTTTAATCGTTTAGCTAAAGCAGGTTACCGCTAGCTACGGCGGCTACTATAAATCTTAAGATTATAGCGAGGTTCGCTAACCTAAAGGCGTTAAGTATTAGCTAGTTATTCTGCTAATAAAGATTTCCGGCTATACTTTAAAAATTATATAAGCGGCGGGGGCTTTTAGATAGTAAGGGCTAAGCGGGAGGTATAGCTAAGTTACCGCGAAACCGGCTATTTAAACCACGCTATAGTATAAAGCTAAAAGGTAAGTCGTTTAAGTTAAGTATTTAAAGACGGCAATATAGGCCGTCTTTTATAGTGCTATAGTTTAAGTCGAATTTATCGGCTTAAGCGCGGTTATAAAAAGCGGTATAGGTTTATATAAAAGCTTAAACTTAAAAGTTTTAACTTTTATTAAAAGACTTAAAGCTATAAAGGATAGCCGCCTTATTTCTATAAAGCTTAAGCGCTTACTTATATTCTTTATATTAAAGGCGTAAGGGCTTATAAGAAAGCGGGCTAAAAAAGTAGTTATAAAATAGCTAATTATAGCTATAAAAGATAATAGATAATAAAGGGACTTAAAATAGGAGTATAAAGATCGTAAGCTTAAAGTTAAGAAGGTTATATATATAAGAGTAAGTAAGGTGCGGCAGGCTATAGCCGGCGGTAAAAGGAAATATAGTTATTAAAAGAAGAAAAAAAAGGAGAAAGGGCAAGTAGTAAAGAGAATTAAAATAAGTATACTATAAAGCTAAAAAGGTCTTATTACTTAAAATAAGCGGCGGCATATTATTATTAAAATAACTAATTACTTTAAGCGTAGTAAGTTATAGTTTCTTATAACTTATAATAGCTTTTAAGTCTTATACTTAGGCTTAACTGCTTAATTTTCTTAATCGGAGAGTTTTATATTAAGTTATAAAGGCTGCGCTTTATACTTTTATCTAAATTACTTAAATAGCTAACTCCCTTTATACTTTTTTAAAGGCTTTTATAATCTTTAGTAAGGAGACCGCTTTTTCGTTTACTTATAAGTTATAGCTACTTAGCTAGCCTTTTTAAGCTATAAAGAACTCTTTTTTTTAGCTTTCCGCCGCCTTTTTTTATTATATAGCTTTATAAGATTTATTTTACTTCTTCCTTATTTAAGTAAAGTATCCTTTTATCTTAAACTAGTCTTAAGTATATAGCTAGCTCGTCCGCTAAGCGTAGTTATGCTATTAAAATAACCGGATAGATATTAAAGGACCTTTTTATATCTAGCTAGTATATAAGCTATCTTACTTTAGCGGTAACTTTAAACGGCTTAGTATATCTTTCTTAAAGCTTTGCTAGTCTACTATCCGTAATATTATAGCCTTTATTAAGCTATAGCTAAACTTAATCGCTAGGCTTAAATTTTAATAAGCGGTATTTCTTATTATATCTATCCTTTATAGCGGCTTATATATTAGCGATAACTAACTTAGCTTTTTTTTATAAGACCTCTTAGTTTTATAAGTATAAGTAGTTATTAAGGAACTAAAAGCTATCGTTTATTCTTATCTTTATAATAAGCTTATTAAAGGCCGTGTAAATTACTAAGGAGAAGGAATTATTAAAGCTAAACTAAAAGGCAACTAGTATATAAGTTTAGCGTAGGTCTAGGAAATTAGCGGTAAAGAATCGTAGCGCGATTTTTATAGTTTAGTTTCGCCTTTTAAATAAGCTATCGGTTTGTTAAAGGTTAGAGCAGCAGCGAAATTGTGGGGATATCAGGAGATCACGTAATGTTACGTAATAGAGGAGTCGATGTTATATAAGGCAGGACTTTAGTTAGAATTAATTAATAAAGAATTAAGTGCGTGAGTGCTTATAGAATCTCTAGCTATCTAGTGGCGGGAGATTCGCCTTTTATAGATAAATGTAAGGGAACGGAGTAACATATCCGGACCGGCCTTCAGGCGGTCTTAAAGCCCGAGGAATGTTAATTTTAAAGCATTTTACCCCGTAGCTAGATATCCCTTCCTTATGCGGCAATTCGTGTTTAAAGTTAGTTAAGGTTAGTGCGGATCTTTGTTTTATCTAGCCACCCCAACCTCCTTAGTTCCGTACATAACGTTACAGACATCGTATAAAGACGTAAGGACCTGGAAAATAACGAGCTGAAGCTAGGCTATTTAATGCGGGTTTTTATTTAATTCATACACCCCCCTATGCGTAGCTAATCAGGTAAGGATTTAATAGCTGATTTATTAAAGTAGTAAAATCACTCTCTTACACGGTTTAAGGGTACTAAGCGGTAAATATAAAAAGCTTCGATTTAAAGGCTTACTATAAAGTCCGCTAAAATACTAAAGTAAACTTTACGTCTTAGTTTAAGATTATCCCTTTTAAAATCCCTTAATTAGTATAAAGTAGTTTAGTATTTAACGCTTATACTTAGTCTTCCGCTATAAACTAGTTATTACTTAAGATAAGGAAATATATTTTTAAGAATTTATTAGTTATAGTTAATAAGGTATTAAAGAAGTTCCTTATAAGATCTTTTTATAAAGATTATTTAGCTTAGACTACTAAAAGCTTAGTAATAAAGTTTATCGCTATTATATAGTATAAAACTAGCGGGCTTTAGATTAAGATAAGCTACTTTAGCGTCTTACTTTAGTCGGTTTAGTTATAGTAATAAGTATTATAGTTATCTATAACCTCGTTTATATATTTACTAAGCTATAAGATTAAGAAGCTTTTAAATAAATCTTATTATATATAGGTGCGGCTAGTATAAAAATATCTAGCGTAGGCGTTTTTAATAATCTCCTTAGCGTAAGTTTTAAAGATATATAGTCTTAAGCGTTTATCGTTTTCCGTAAAGTAAAGCAACTTTTATAACTAAAAGAATAAAAGTCTAAGGATACTATCCTTATCGCTAAGCTATACTATATCTTTTACTTACTATATATCTTTTATATATCTATCGATTATTTTTTAGCGGAGCGGCAATTTAATTAATGCTTCCGCGTAAAGGAATAAGCAGTCCGTTATCTTATCTTCTTAAATACGTTTTAATTCCCCTTCTTTATTTAAGGATACCGGCCTATCGTCTTAGTACAGTAAATATAAAAGCGCGTTTAGCACGACGTTTTCGATGCTTAGGATATAGTATACCTTAAGCTAGAATTAGCTTAAGTATTAAGATATAAAGACTAGCTTATTATTAGATTTTATATTAATAAAGAATAAGGATTTTTAATATATAATTTTATAGGTGCTTATATAGTCAGTAAATATAACTACTTATAAGGTTCTTATAGATAGTATTATAGTGCATAACTTATATACTGCTTATACTAAACTAGCTACTTTAAGTTTTATAAGCTAGTATTAAGGTTCTCTGCTTTAAAAGGCGCGGCTTAAGTAAATAATAAGCTAGACCTTAGTCCGGGCTAGTAGCGTCTTTTTATCCTGTTTTATACCTTTTTTTAGGTAAAAAGCTATAGCCGCTACTTTATATTCTTAAGATATATCGATTTAGATAAATAATTATTAAGCGAGGTTAAAGTTATAAATCGTTTAAGACTTAGTAAGTTTCTTAGTTAAAATTATAAAGGCCTCTTTTTCTTTTAAAGTAAGCTAAAAAGCGGCTTTCGCGGCATATTAAGCTTATTCTTAGCCCCTTAAGGGGACTCTTTCTTCTTATCTTACTTAAAGTAGCTCTGTTTTTTGTTTTTATAAGACGTTAACTTCCTTAGCAAAATACGGGACTATATAGCGTAGCTACTTAGTAAAGCTAATCTATTTCTTAAGCTATTAAAGGTTCTTTAAAAACGCGATATCCCTTAAGGCTTATACGCGTTTATTTATATTTATTAAGCCGATAGCGTTTACCTTAAATCCGAGGAGCTATATAAATAAGTACGCTAAAAGGACTTTAGTTTAGATAAGGTAATATTATAGTCGTAAAAAGCGCAGAATATAGCCTTTAAATATTAAAGGTATTCTTTAGCCGTGTTAAAGCAAATAATAATATTATCGATATAAGCTACCGCGTATTCTTAGTATCTATAAAAGATATTATCGATAAACCTTTAACGTGTACCGGGGAGTTCTTAAAGCTTATAAGTATTATTAGTAATCTTTTTAGCCCGCGATAGCTTATAACTATAAACTTTTCTTAGTAGTCTTAATAAACTAAGAACTAGTAAAAAAACGATTATACGTTTACTATACTAATAAACTTCCTTTCTTAAAGGCGTTTAATTATATTGCTTTAAAAGGGCATTAAGTAAGCGTTTAAAGTAATAATAGCGTTAATCCTTTATAAGTCTATAACTACTTATCCCTTTTTCCTTTTATTTACCGTCTTTTATACTATAAATACCGGTACCGCGAACGGGGTTAGCCTATAAACTCGTTTTAATTAGCTTTATATAGTTAGCTAGCTAAATATTATATCTACTACCTTCTTATCTTTATCGCTTAATAAGTATAATCTTAATACGACTTATTAGTATTACTATTCTTTTATTAAAAGAATGCGTATATATTTAGATTCGTTTTTATATATTACTTCCTTATTCTTTTAAAGGCGGGGAAACGATTAAAGGATATCTTAGACTTTTAATACGTATTTTAAGTCTTTAGCATAGATCTAAACGCCCTTATCGGTAGTAAGTTTAGGTAAGTCCTTAGTTCGGCCGATTTTAAGTTTATAGTTTACTATAAGATCTTTTTATAAAAGGTCCTTAATAAGGTTTGTTTTATCCGGATTTTTTATAAGGGCTTCTGCTAAGGGAGTAATAGCGTTAACCTCCTTATATAGCTAAAACTACTTATTAAAGTCCGTAATTATCTTTACCTTTTAGCCTTAGCGGAGTACTAGTAGTTTTTTAAAATAGTTTATTGCTATAAAGCTCTTATAATTTTATATTATTATCTAAGCGAGCTTAAAGATATCTAGGAAAAATATTATATTATGCCTTAATAGCGGCGCTTAGACTTATATAAGTAAAGCGTAGCTAAAACTAGCTAAAATTATCGTAGTAATTAAGCAGATTACCTATTTATATATCGCTAGTCTTAGCTAGACTATCTTAACTTTTGCTTTAATCTTTTTAGAGGCCCCGATCTATAAGATTAATATAAAGTTAATAAGGTCTTTTTAATAAAGAACTAAAAAGTCTTAGCTAATTAATATATTAGCTACTAAGCGTTTTACTATTTAAGCTCTAATCCTTACCTTTATAACTATAAGGCTACTATCTAGCCTTCTTAGTATATATACGGTAAATTCTACTTATTTAATAGTAGCTATCCTTCTTACTCCTTAAATAAGAATTTATTAAGAGGAGTTTATAGTTATATCTTAAAAGGTCTTTATTATGTCGGCTTAAATAAGGCTTCGGTCTGCCCCGGTGTTTATATAAGCTTTAATACTTATCTTAAGCCCTTTTTTTCTATAGACTAATAAGCGTGCGTAGGTAAATTATAATAGCTTATTAAGGTTTAATAGCTAAATATTAAAGGAAGCCTTAACTATTTTAACGCTTTATAGCTTTTAAATAACTACTTATTATACTAAGCTATATCTTTATATAGCAACGTTTTAATTAAAGTTAAGGGGGTGTTTATCTTTAATATATCGGTAAAGCTTATTCTTTAAGGGGAATGCTTTATTATAAAATCCGTATACTTTATCGGCCTCTTATACTAAGTCTATTATAGTATAGATTGCGGTTTCTTTTAAGCTTTTATTAGTATTTAACTAAGCTCCTTTTATATCGTACTCTTTATCCCTTAAATAGTCGTTAGTCTTTACTATAGTTCTTTCCTTAGTCGCGGGGTATACCCGCTTTAGCTTTAGCGTTAATAAGTATATAGTCTTAAAGGTTCTTTCTCTCTTAAGCTAAAAGACCTTAGCTTATATTCTTAGCTATTAAAGTATATTTCTCTTTTAACTTAGTAAGCGCTATAAGGCCTATAGTATATTTACCTTTATTAAGCGGTTTAAAAATATAACCCTCGGCCTTAATAAGCCCTTAATAGAAAGCTAGGGCGTTTTAAACTATCTTTTAAGTATATATAGGGTATAGCTAATCGGCTCTTACTTTTTTATAAGTTAAACCTATTTCTTTCGCGCTAATAAGTGCTTTTAAGATCTTTAAGTATATTTAACTTATAGCTAAGAAAGAATTTCCTTATATTTATTAATCTATTTATTAATATCCTTCTTTCTTACTAAACGTTATAAGGATTCTTATAAGTAAACGTTTAGCTTTTAGTAAATTACTATAGTTAAGTAATTTAGTTAGTAAAGCATAGCCTTAGCTTTATATTATAAGCGCGATATTTAAAACTTAAAGTCGGATCTTATTACTATATCTTTAATAATAAAGTGCTCTTTATTAAGTGCTTATATCGCTATATTTAAGCGGATTCCGAACTATTTTTATAAGGCGGAGATCTATTAGCTTAGTTTAATACTAAGCTAACTAAGTTCTTTTTATTATAGTTTTAAAAGGTCTTTAAAATACTATTCCGCCGCACTTCCTTAAAAGAAAAAGGGCAATTAAATAGCGAATTTATCTATATAGGCCTTACTTTTATTAGCGTTTCGGCGGATAAAGTTAATAAAACGGTTTACTCCTTAGAATATACTAGCTTTATTATCTTCTTAGACTTTATTAAAGGATACTTTTAAAAGTCTTAAGAGGTTAAATCTCCTTATATCCTTAGCTTATAGTTAAGGTTTTTCTTAAGGCTTAATAAGCGCGTTTTCTTTTCTTAGTGCTTAAAAGAGATTAAAGAATTATTTATTTAATATTACTACTATTCTTATTAAAGGGCTTAAAGCTATACTTAATCTTAGTATTTAGGCGCTTAATATAAATAGGTTTAGCCCGCTAAGGGTATTGCTTACTATATCCTTATTACCTATTATTAAGGTCTTAGTCTTAATACTCTCGCTAAGCGCTTAACCTTTTATCTTATACGCGTCTTAAAATCCGGTATATTATAAGGCCCTTAGCGTAAAAGGCTTATTTTTATTAATCGAGAGTCTTAAAAATGCCTTAATTAGCGCGGCTATAGCGAATAAGGCTAAACGGTAATACTAAACTAAGAAACTACTAAGTATCCTTTAAAGCGGATTTCCGGTTTAGGCCCTTAAGCTAAACTTTATTAATAGTATATAGTAAAAATATCCGCTAAGCTTATCGTCTTAAAGAAAGAGTAACTTTATTATAAGCTTAATCCGGAGGGTATTTAGCGGGCGGGGAGCCGGATAGATTTAAGGTTAGCTTATTCTTACTTTTTTTATTTAAAGGATAATCGATCTATTTAAGTAATACCGAATTTAGTTTACTTAATTATATAGGTTTAACTATTTTATAGTCTATTTTTTATTAGTATTTTAAAAGCGGATTGCCTTTTAAAGGGTAGTAGTCTTAGCTTAGCTAAGCGGGACTTATTTTATATCCCGTTTAGCTTTATAAGCTATTGCGGTATAGTACCTTAAAAAAAAGTAAAGAAGATTATTAGACTAGTATACTTAATAGGCTATAGCCTCTTTCGCTTTTATAGCCTACTTATCTTAACGTTTTATTATAAGCGCGTTAAGGAAAAGGTGCTTATTATTAAGTTTAAACTTAAAGGCTAATAGGAACTTCTTATTAAAGAAAATATTATTTAGTATTTAACTTCTTATAGGATAAGTACTTAATTATGCAATATAGTCGCCTTTAGCTTAGCGAATATTTAAAGGATTTCTATTTAAATAAGTAGGAATTGCTATTATTTACTACGCTTTATAGTATAAGGATAAGGGGATAGGGCGTAGACTAATTACTACTAGTTAAGGCCGGTATTATAAACTAATTACCGCTAGTTAAAGCTAATATTATAAACTAATTACCGCTAGTTAAGCCGGTATAATAAACTAATTACTATATATAAATATATATAAGGGTTTAAAAATAGTAAAAAGCTTATTTATTCTTAAAGGTATAGCTAGTTACTTTATACTTAGTTTTTTAAGCTAATTTTAAGGATCTTTAACTATACTTATTTATAGTGCGTAGATAAACTATAAATATCCTTATAAAATCGCTTATTAAACTAAGTATAAGCCCGGTTAAAAATACTATAAACTATAATCGGGGAAATCCTTTAAATATCCTTAAATATCCCTTAAAAATCGCGGTAAGGTTTATCCTGTGTTTTATAAGGTGCTTTTATAGTTAGAAATAGGTCTAACTATAGTTAGGATATCCTATAAAAATTCTTAGATATTCTTTAAAGATATTAATAAAATCCGCTTAATAGTTTTTATAGTATCTTTTATAGTTAAAGACGTCGTAAACTATAGTTAAACGTTATAAACTATAGTTAAATAAGCTCTTAACCCTTTATAGTTATGCTTAAAGACCTTAGCGGGGTCTAACTAGTAATATTTATCGTATCTCCTTAAGCGAGCTTTTATAGTGCGTGCTTTAAGCGTTCTTACCGCGGGGTTTTATAAGGCTCTTTAGGAGTAAAGTAAAGAGTCCGGGCGTGGCTGTTTGGATTCCGTAATAGTCTTATTTAAGATAGGTTTTAAGCTAAGAGAGGTATTAGCTATACTAAGGTAAAAGGAGGTAGAAAAGAAAAAGATTAAGGCAGAAACCTTATCTTAGCTTAAGATATAATAGCCTATGCTTTATAGCTTATAGGAGATTAATACGAAAATAGATAGCTTATATAACGATCTTAATAAAATCGCTTACGCGATAGTCCTATACCGGAAGCAAGCGATCTTAAGGGGCAATATATAGTTTACCTTAAAGGCGGCCTAGGCTACTTAAGCTATAAAAAAGACTTAAAGATACTATAAAGGATATAAGACTTAAGTAAACTAAGAAGCGCTATAAGAAGCGGCTATAGCTTAAAAGCGAGCTATGCGTAATATAAGATAAGAATATTAAAGAGATTTCCATAAGGAGATTAGCGCTAATAATACTAAGCTATAAAATATTAAACGGTAAGCGCGGCTATATAGTAGGCTACCCTTAAACTTAGCGTACTTACTACTATTAACTAGTAAGGGCTATAAATACTAACTAACCCCTAACTTTAAAGAGAAAGCTTAACTTTTACCGGAACGCTTCTTTTTAGCTAAAGCTATAACGCTTTTAAGACCTCCTTAGCGTATAGCTAAAAGGGAACTTTTTATAAAACGGTATATCGACCTTATAGATATATCTTAAGTAATAAGTAAAATAGCGAGTTAAAAGGCGGTAGGCCTAAATAGGATCCCTTTTAGCTTTCTTAAGCTTTATAGCCTAGCGCTTATAGCTTAGCTAGCGATAATCTTTATAGCCTATATAAAGATATCGCACTTTTTAACCTAGTTCCGGTCCGCGAATATAGTAGTACTAAGAAAACTAAGGAAGAAACTTAAGGTATACTATACTACTAAAGGGTAAAGACTTATTTCCCTCTTACTAATAATAAGTAAGATCTTAAAGTAGATTTTAGCTTAAAAACTTATAACCGCAGCGGAAGCGAACGGGGTCTTACTTAAAGGATAGTTTAAGAATAAAAAGGAGAGGTTTATAAAAGCGGCATTACTTTAAGTAACGGAATTAATATACGTAATATAAGCTAAAAAAGGGATTATATCGTTCCTTTAACTTAATATTAAAAGGGCCTTTAATATAGTTAACTATAAGAAACTTTTAAAGGAGCTTACCCTTTAAGGCTACCTTAAGTAGTTTATAAAGCTAGCCCGTAGCTTTATAAATAAGCGCTACTTAACCCTTTATTTTAATAGAAAAAAGGCTATATTAGTCCGAATTACTACTAAGGTCCCTTAAGGCTTACCGCTATCCTTAATCTTATTTCTTTACTATATAATACCCCTTTACGAAAGATTAAAAAAGCTAAAAGGAGTTTATATTATCGGTTTCGCTAATAATACGAATATCTTTAGCGTTAGCCTTAAAAAGGGATCGATAATAGCGTAGCTTAAAGTAGCTTAAGAAGTATGCGCTATATAAGTAAAGGAGTTCGCAGTAAACTTTAAACCTTTAAAGAGTAAGCTTATTTACTTTACGAGAAAACATAAAGCGATTATAACCTTAATCCGCTTTAAGGCCGCTATAGTAATACCGGTTTAAAACGCTAAGCTCTTAAGAGTATACATAGACTATAAGTTTAAGTAGAAAGTATACCTTAATAAGCTACGCGCTAAGCTAAAAAAGCAGAACCTAGCCTTTATAAGGCTTATAGCGTTTAAATAAAGATATACTTTACTTAAGGCTTAAGAAGTCTATAGTAAAGTTATCCGGTCCTTTATATTATACGCTATAGTTACGTTTTATAAGATAACTTTAGCGGACGGAAAGCCCCGCGGGATAGCCGCGAAACTAACATAGGATTAAACTGCCTACCTTTTAATAATCGTAAAGGCTTACTAAGCTACCTTAGTTTACTAGCTTAAAGCTAAAACCTAAGTCCTGCTAATTAACCTTTACTTAAACTAAAAAATAGCTAATGCTTTTAAGAGACTAAAGGACTCCGGAATCCTAAACTAAATCCGACGCGCGGTTATATTAATAGCGAGATTACTTTAGGAATATAGATAATAGCTAGGGCGGCCTACGCCCTTAAGACTACCGCTCGCGGAGGTATTAAAAGGGGTACGGTCTTAAGTTAAGTTTAGCGAGCTTTAAAAAAAGAAAAGGATAAAGGAAATCCTCTTTAAGGAATAAGCTAAATAGTAAAGCTTAAGAGAGGAACTTATTAAATAGCGCCGAACTATACTTTACCCCGCCGACTTACCGCCCCGGTTTAATAAGGCTATAGCGCTTAACCGGTATAAAGCGCTACTTAAGTACTTAAGCTCTACGATTACTTAAATATAAACTAAAGTAATAAGCTTTAAAGACTTCTTATTCCGCTATAATATACTTAAAGTAGTATCGCCCCTTTATAACTATAAGCAATAATAAGATACTATTTATTACGCGATAATAAGCTATAGGCTTATTAGTAAAGGAAGGGGGACGCTATTATAGCGACTTTATAACGCGGGCGAGGTATAAGCAAAGCTTTAAAAATAGGAGATAGCGGCTACTTTAATAAGATAGTTCTTAAGTTAAAGGCGCTTATAATAATTCGATTTAATAATATAACTATATTAAGGGGAAGATAAAGTATACGCGGCGGCTTTAGCTATACCTTAATTAAGAAAGGACGTATATTAATTAAATTGTCTTTTAAGCTTAGCTTAAAAGGATAACCTACTAATATAATAAATACTATAAAGTACTAAAACGCTAAAACCTTCCCCCTTAATACCTTATTTAGCTTATAAGGCCCTTATTAAACTTATACCGGGCTAGCACTTTAGCTAGCTTTTCCTCTCGCTTTCCCCCCTTAATACTACCTTTTTACCTTAGCTAATATCTAAGCTTATTATTATCGTCCCCGGCACTATATTAAGTACGATTAAAAGTAACTATAAACTTCCCCGTTTAAGGAGTGCTATAAGAACGCCCCGCTTAGCTATGACTATAAGTTAAAGTAACTAGCGCCCTCCCCCTCCCGCGGCTATAGCGACTTAAGGTTGCGGCAGGAGTAAATATAAAAAACGTCGCCTTATTAGCAGCCCGTTAAAGCGTTTGCTTCGGGGCTTATAAGGTTCTCGCTATTAGTATTAAAAGCAGTATAAGGCTAAGCTAAGTAAGGCGACTTAAATAATACTTAGTCGATTAAGCGGAGTTAAGCGTTATAAGAAAATTAAAGGGGAGAGACCTAGCCTTACTATAAGTAAAAAACTAAAGGTACTTAAGGTTTAAGCTAAGGTCTTTAGTATCCCCCTCCTTATTAGCTAGGTTAGGAGTTAGGGCGGCGCGAATATGCTTTAAAGCGGTGGCCGTAAGGCTATTAGCCTTAAGGGCACTACTCTTAAAAAAGCTACGAACCCGCTTCGGCGTAGCTAGGGGGACGCTATAGCCCGTAAATAAGCTAAGGGTAAGTAAGGTAAGGGGCGGAGTAAGGTTATTATTATTATTATCGCTACCGCTACCGCTCTTATAATTAAAAACGATAAGAATAATATCGGAACTAAGTAAGGGGCTACCTTTATCCTTAAGGACCTTAGTCTTAGCCTTATTATCGTTATTATTATCCTTATCCTTTTCTTTCTCTAGCTTATTATTATTAATATTAAGCTCGGGCTCCCTTAAGTTAAATATAATATTAGCCTTAATAGCCTTTCCCTTACCCTTACCTTTAAGCACCCCTTTATACTTAAGCTTATAAGTAAGGGCGGCGCGCTTTTAAGCATAGGCCTTAGCGAGAGCTTAGGCCTAAGCTTTTTTCTTAGCTTTAGCCTTAGCTTTAAAGTCCTTTAAAATAATAAGGACCTTAAGTAGCGGAGGCTTAAGCGGAGCGAGAGTAGTATAAGCACGTATAAAGTCTAGGTTAAGTAAACAACCCTTAAAAGCAAAATCCCGGCCCTTATAGCCGCTAAAGCTAAGGTAATTAGCTATTATAAATAGCATATTCTTTATACTTTTTAAGTTCTAAGCTATAGTATAAACGGTTTAATAGATAACTATAATAGTACCGTTAACCTTATTAGCAAGCTTAGCGTTAGCCTTATAAGCTACGCGCACGTTATTAATAAAGCGGCTAAGAGTAAAGGCGAGTAGCTTAACGTTTTTATTAAGGGAGGCCGGGCTAAGGAGAGTACTAAACGCGAGAGCCCGTGCCGTAGTAGCGCTAGCGTGCTACTAAAGCTTTATCGCCACTAAGGCGAGCTTTATATATATAAAGCGCTTAATAAGCCGGCCGGATTTATATAACTCCTTTTAAGCGGCGTAAAGCTTATAAGCCGCGTCCTCGCTTATAGCGGTAAGCTAAATAAAAGATTAGTTAAGGTATATAAGCGGGTTTAATATAAGATTACTTACTTAGAAATAGAAATAGATGCTTAAGGAGTATATAATATACGCTTTTATAAAGATAACTAAAAGAAGATTAGCTATATAAACTACGTATACCTATACGGCGGATATAACTTAGATATATATAAGCTTAGTTTTAATAGCCCTAGAAAACTATAAGTATATTATCGCTTAATAAATAGCTTATATACGTATAATAAGGAATTTTATACTTAGTATTATAACGGGCTTAAGCCTTTTTATTCTTAGTATTTATTACGGGCTATACTATAAAAAAAGCTATAGTTATACTATAGCGAATAACTTAAAGTTAAGCCAACGTATAGCTAAAGTTATATAAGACTTTACTTAAACTTAGCCTAAGTTCGACTTAAACTTAACTTAAGTATAAGCTATTTAAGCGACCCTTATTAAGTATAAAGCTACGTAGCTTAAATATAAATTTCCCCCTTCCCTTTTTAGCTTAAAATAAATAATTATTTAGCTACGTGCTATTAAACTACGTATATATAGGCCCTTAATATATTTAAAGCTCCTTTTAAATAAGGTTATATAACTTAAGAAGAGACTTACTAACTATAATATAGCGCGAGTAAGAAGCTTACTTAGTATAAGGGGGCTATGCTTAAAGGGCTTAAGAGGGAGGGCTAAGAGAGGCCGATATCTAAATAAGGGTTAAATAAGCGATCTTCTTACTATAAGTAAAGGCCGTTAAAACGAGCTACTAAGTTTAAACAAGCTAGTAGTAGATTTAATAGCTAATAAGCTAGTTCGGGGCCTTAATATAAAAGCTAAAAGAGACGGTAAGAATATAGATATAAAGAGGGGCTAGCCTACTAATTAGTAGTTTAATATTACCTTATAATACGATAGCGGGGGCCGCACCGCCCGCGATAAAGAAAGAAGTAATAAAGAAAAAGGACTAGCAAAAGCTACTCTTAACGCTAAGGAAATATAATAGCTAGTAGCGCTACTTTACGCCTTAAGCATAATATATATAAGAAAGGTGCGAGATTAACTAAGACTTCTTTTTAAGCTTAAAGCAGGTTTTTTACTTAATTTATAACTACTTAAATATAAGGCTATAGCAGACCGTAGCGACTTACTATAATACCGGCATAGATCGAGGTTATAACTAATAAGAATTCCTTAAGTACCTTAATTTAATTTGCCTTAATATCGATATTTAATCGCGGGCGGTGGCGGCTATCCGCACGATTAAATAAAAAAAGAATTAAACGTTCGTAGCGTTCCTCCTTAAGTTTAAGCAAAGGCTTTTTAAGGCGGGAGGGGGGTTATAGCTATATAATATATAAATCGTATTCTTAAAAGGCGCCTTAAGCCTTCGCCTTAAGGAGGCACTCGCGATAGTTAACCTTTTAACCTTAAGCTTCTTAGCGTATACTAATTAAGTAGCGTAAATCGCGGTAAAGCTAAAGAGGGTTTAGTAAACTAAGTAGCTATTTTAAGGCCGGAAGAAAGCAATAAAGGGGGCGACCTAGGACTAAAAAGACTTAAAGGGCAATACCTTAATAAGTAAAATTAACGCTATAACTTAGCTAAAAGGAGGATAAAGCTAGCTTAATATATAAAAGTGTTTTACTTATAAGGCAATAAGGTATATTGCCCGCTTTTATAAAAAGAAGAAAGAAAGAACCTTATAAGTAGCTATAGCTATAACTAAGGAGGTAATTAAAGCGGATTCCGATTTAAGAAAAAAGGAACCTTAATATAAAGTCGGGCGTTAAAGGAGAAAGAGAGATAGTAAACGGCTTAAAAGTTAATAAAGAAGCACCTTATACTAAACCTAATACTACTTAAGGTTAGTATTAATAAGAAAAAAGGGCTTAATATACTTATAGATATAAGCTATAACTATTATACTATAGTAAGTAAGGGGGTAGTAATAAGGCTATAAATACCTTTTGCGGATAAGATAAGGAGGCTACTATAGCCTTTTTTAAAGGATATACTAACGCTTTAAACGAAAAGAATTATAGCGTTTAAGATAAAGATTAACAAGCACTTAAAATAAACATTCGCTTATATAGTACCGGAGTTAAGCTACGATATATTTTTAAGGAGACTATAAATAAAGAAGAATAAGGTAGTTTATAACGCTAAAGGGGATTAGATCCGGTATAAAAAAGCGGGGATTTAAATCGGCCTTTAAAGATTAAAAGAAGCTATAAAGATTACGAATATCTAAAAAGCAAAGCTAGTAAGCGCTTTTATCTTCGCGGCGGAGTACTAATAGGAAAAAGCTTAAAAGGATAACTAAAGGCAACGATAAGCGCTTAATATAAAGGCAGTTACGATAAAGGATATAAAGAGGGCCTTTTAGCTAAAGACGCCGGTTAACTTAGCGGACTATATCCCGGCTTAGGCACTATAAGCTTATTTAAACCTTTTTGCATTTACGAAGGTACTTAAGTAACCCCTATTTTAACTAAGCGTAGACTATAAGATTTATCTTACTTTAAATAAGGATAGTAAGGAGCCGCTATTACTATAAGGGCCCCTTTACGATATATTAAAAGAAGAACTCCTTATCCTTTAAAAGACTTTAAACGAGCTACTAAAAGCGAACCTTATTTACTTAAGTAGTTTATTAGCCGCGGCGCCGGTATTATTTATAAAGAAGGCCGACGGCCGCTTATACCTTTACTATAACTACTAAGCCTTAAATATAATTATAAAGAGGGATTAGTATATACTACTATTAATTATAAAAACGCTAAGGATATTAGTAAAGGCACGTTAGTTTACGAAACTCGATATTGTTATAGCGTTTTATAAGATTAAAATCGCAAAGGGCTATAAGTTTAAGACGGCCTTTTAAATAAGGTTTAGATTATTTAAGTAATAAGTATACTTATTTAGCCTTATAAAAACGCCGGCTACTTTTTAACGTTATATTAACTAAGTACTAAAAGACTACCTTTATAAGTTCGTTATAGCGTATATAAACAATATTTTGATTTACTTATTAAGGTCGCTTTACGACTATTAAGATAAAGTAGCGAAGGTGTTTAAAAAGTTATAAGAGGTAGGCCTTATACTAAACTTATAAAAATACGACTTTATAATAAAAAAAGTAAAGTACTTAGGCTTTATTATATAGGCCGGGGGTAAGGTTTAGTATAACTTAAAGAAGATTTAAGCTATTTAAATACAGTAAGCGCTAAGGAACGTAAAGGGCGTTTAAAGCTTCTTTAAGTTTATAAATTACTACTATACCTTTATCCTACTTTATACTAAGGCCTTATAGTGCTTAAACGGCCTTTATAAAAAGAATATAACGTTTTTATAGACCGATAAGCACTAAGCCTCGTTTAAGTTTATTTAAAAGGTATTTTATAACGCGCTAGTATTATAGCTATATAACCTTAAAAGGGAAATATACTTAAAGGCGGACTGCTTTAAATATATAATAAGCAGCGTGTTAATATAAATAAGACTAAATAAGATAGGATACTTAGTAAGTTTCTTCTTAAAACGGCTTAATATAGCGAAGTATAATTACTTAATCTATAATAAGGAGTTACTTACGATTATATAATACTTAGACTTTTAAAGGGTAAAGTTCTATAATACGCTAGCGTTTATAGTACTAAGAAATTATAAGAATTTAAAATACTTAATAATAAAGAAAAAGTTAAATAAAAAGTAAAGTAAATAAGTAATAAAGCTTACCTTATATAACCTTATATTAAAGTACCGCTTAAGGAGGTTAGCGGTAGTACTTAATGCTTTATTATACCGCGATTAAGATAAGCTAAAAGGGGCATTTAATAAAAAGGAAATAAGATATATAATATAAATAATCCTAGATAGCGCGCGATTAATAAAACGTTAAGTCCTTCTTAGCGGCAAGTATATAAACCTCCCGCGATAATTAATATAAAAATAGCGCACTATTACGATAATGCGGGTAAGAGAAAAGAACGCGGGGTTAATTGCTTATATAAGTAAAGCGGACGACCTTATACTTTAAGACGAAGGCGGGGCGAATAAAAGCGGAGTTTAGCTAAAACTTAACCTAAACTTAAGCTAAGACGCACTTAAGGAATAAGTATAACTAGCCCGCGTATTTAATAAGTAGGAGATATAGGAGTAGTAAATAGCGATATTGCAAAAGAATAAAAAGTATTAAGTAGTATTTTAAGTAATACGGAACGGCGACCGGTCGCTTACTTTAAAATAGTAATTAAAGGTTTAAGTAAGTAAGTATATAATTAATATAAAAAGGCGCCTTCGCTTTAAAGACTAGCTTTAAGTACTAAGTAAGGCTTAATACTTTAAGGAGGGGGAGAATAAAAAGCTAAATAAGCTCCGGGTATTTATTGCTTAGCGGATATATAACTTAATAGCGGTAAGATACTTAAGGCGCGAGGGGATGCTTGCGATATTAGCTTTAAAGTTCTTTTAGCTAAGCTAGTTATTAATAGTGCGCCGGCTTATTATAAACTATAGGCCGTGCGGTAAGGGGTATATTTAAAAGTAACTTTAAAAAGGGCTTTTTTAACTATTATCGCTTTTTATATAACCGTTTATTTACTTAATAATAGACTTTATAGTTAACTTACCGCTAATAAGGACTAAGGGCTCTTAAAACCTTAAAGTAATAATAAACCGGCTAATAAAAGCAATAACTTTAAAAGCGATACTAATAATAAAAGTAGTAGTATATACTACTAAGTTCTTATAATCTTACTTTTACTTTTATAAAATGCTAAAGTCTATTATCTTAGATTAAGGGACGAACTAAATAAGGTAATTCTAAAAGGAATTTTATTAATAGACTAAGGTTTAAAGGAAATTAAGTTTAGCTTACTACCCGCAAACCGATAAAGCAATAAAGCGTGCGAACTAAAAAGTATAAGTATACCTTTATATATATATTTACTATAAGTAAGACGATTAAGGGGCATAGCTACCCTACGCTTAAGCGGCGCTTAATAATTAAGTAGTATCGATAATAAGCATAAGTCCTTTTTTTACTATATATAAGTATAATATTAAGCCGATTTAGATTATATAAGAAAAGGGACCGCTTATACTAAATATAGAGAGCGTATAAAGCCTTATATAAAGGATAAAGGAAGTTACCGACTTCCTTTAAACGGCGATCGCCGCGTTATAAGTTAGATAAAAGGAGACGGCGAACTAGTTACGTGCGCCGGCGGAAAGACTTTAAGTAAGTAATAAGGTATAGCTAAATATAAGAAAGTATGTAAAAGGTTAGAGCAGTAGCAAAATTGTAGGGAAATTAGGAGATTACGTAATGTTATGTAATATAAGAGTTAATGTTATATAAGGTAGGATTTAGCTGAAATTGATTAATAAAGAATTAAGTGCGTAAGTGCTTGTAGAATCTCTCGCTATTTAGTAGCGGGAGATTCGCCTTTTATAGATAAATATAAGGGAACGGAGTAATATATCTAGACTAGCTTTCGGGCGGTCTTAAAGCTTAAGAAATATTGATTTTAAAGCATTTTACCCTATAGCTAGATGTCCCTTCCTTATATAGCAATTCGTGTTTAAAGTTAGTTAAGGTTAGTTTAAGTCTAAGCGGATCCTGATTTTATCTAGCTACCTTAACCTCCTTAGTTCCGTATATAACGTTATAGATATCGTATAAAGACGTAAAGACCTAGAAAATAACAAGCCGAAGCTAGGCTATCTAATGCGGGTTTTTATATAATTAATACACCCCCTTACGCTTAGCTAAATAGGTAAGGATTAAATAGCTGATTTATTATAGTAGTAAAATCACTTTTTTATAGCCTCCCTTAAAGAGTAGATTTATATACTCTTTACTAATTTATTAAGGTAGTATATATATAAGGTAAAGTCCTTATTTATATAAGAAAACCTCTTTTATACTTAGGATATATAAAAAACCTTTCTTTTTAGAAAAAAACATCGTAAGGTATATACTTATAGAAAAACCTTATAGAAAGAAAAAGTCTAAAGTTCTATTATCTAGGCGTAAATAGGTAGCCTAGTCTCTAGGAAAATTTAATAGTAATTTAAAAACCTAGTTCTTTTAATCTTTATCTAAGAAACCTTTTAAAGGGAAAAAACTTAGTAAAAGGAAAAGTATAAAAAGCAAAAGAATAACCTTTAACTACTTCTTTTATTTATAAGACTTCTTATACTAAGGAAAATCCGGTCCTAAACTTATTAATTAAAGCAGGACTTAATTCCTTAGTTAAGATATTAGCTACACTATCTTCTAATTTAATATAAAAGACCTTAAATTCTTTATTTCTTATATTTATTCTCGTATAGTAGTATGTAGCGCGTATATGTTTAGTACGCTTATAGAATTTAAGATGTTCTGCTAATTTAATAGCAGCAGTATTATCTATAAAAAGAAGGGGAATACTATTTAAGATCTTAATAGATAAATCTCTAGTAATTGTAGTAAAGAGACTATTTAAATATATAGCTTTTTTTACAGCCTCCTTAAGGCCTATATATTCTGCCTCGCACGTAGAGAGAGCAATTAATTTTTGCTTAAAATAAGCCTTACTTATAACGTTATTATATATATAAAAACAGTACCTTAAGACTAAGTAGGCGTCTATTAAATCTAAGGCCTAACTAGTATTAGTATAACCTTTTATATATAAAATGTCTAAAGAAATATTATACGTATATTTAATCTTAAGGCTAGGGTATTTATTTAAATATTTCTAAATTATATTTAAAGCCTTTATATACGTATTGTCTAGTTTAGCAGGGAATCTCGCATAAGATATAACTAAATAAAGGATATCTAGCCTTATAAATAAGGCTAAAAATAATAAAGATCCTATTTCTTTTTAAAATTATAATATTACCTCTTTTAAGGGTAATTTCTTAGCTTTTACTAGCTTAAATCCTACTATAGCAAGCGTATTCGAAGTTCCTATAGCTTCTTTATTAAACTCCTTTATTTTATTTAAGGTATATCTTTCTTAGGATATATATAGCTCTTTTTTATCTCGGTTAATTTATATATTTAGACCTAAGAAGTCTTTTATATCTCTTAGTATAGTAAAATCTAAGTATTTAGCTAATTTTTTAAATAGTCTTTCTTCTATTATAGTTTTAAAGGGCCTTACTATAAGAAAGTTGTTTACGTGGATTGCTAGAGCAATTTTATAGCGTTTATTTATAAATACCCCCTCTTTTAATAAAAGGGGAAAAAATCTAAGTTTACTTAGTATATTTTTTAAATAAGTATACTAAAGCTTTAAGGTTTATTTAAGACCGTATAATGCTTTCTTTAGCTTTGCTTTTATTAAACCTTTATTATATAAGTCTATAAATTTCGATAGATTTATCCCTTCTTTTTTATATTAAGACCTATTCTTAGAATAATAGTCTTTTAAAGTATATTATTCGTAGCCTAAAGGAAGATTAATATATCCTTCCGAATCTATATCGGCGTAAACGAAGGCATTAGTTATATCTATTTATATAGCTTAATAATTATTTAAAACTGCTAGAATAAGAAGAATTTTAGTACATTCGGGTCTAGCTATAGTTAAGAAGGTCTTTAGGTAATCTAAGCTATATATCTACTTAAATCCTTAAATTACGAAACGGGCTTTATATTTAATAATTTGATTTTAACTATCCTTCTTAATAGTATAGACTTCACGGCCACTTAAAGCCTTCTTATCGCTAGGGAGATAGGCGAATTCCTAAGTATTATATTTAATTAGTTAGTTTATTTCCCTTAGCATAGCATTTTTCTAGCTAGCTAAATTAAGGCTATTTATTGCTTGTTTATAGGTATTTAGCAAACCTTTATCCTTATCCTATTTTATTATAGCTAGAATAGATTCTTTATAATCGCTATTTAAAAGCAAGCAAATATTAAGGTAATCTATATAGTTAGTATAGGACCCGTTAAGCTTCTTAAGTATTTCCACTACTATACGACTAGTAGGGCTAGGATCTTTATCTAAATCTTTATTTTAAGAACTTTCTTCTATAAAGGTTAAGGGAATTTCTTTAGTAATTTCCTCTAAAGGGTCTTCCTTTATAAGGCTATTAGCTTCTAGCCTATCTTTATTTTCTAGAATTGTATTAAAATCGAAGTCTTTAATAAGGCTAGAAAGGTTATCTATAAACCTATTGTTTAGTATAGTAATATCTTTAGAGACTATCAATTTTCTCTTAGAAAAATCCTAGACTTTATAGGCGTTTTTACTATAGCCTATAATAACTCTCTTAAAGGCTCTAGCTTCGAGCTTATTTCTAAGGTCCTTGTTTTTATAATAAAAAGGCTTCTAAAGGTCTTTATTTTATTTAAGGTCTCGAAGGGTATTATTATATTATCCCTCTTTTCTATAGGGCTTTTAAAACCTATTGCTAAATGTGGAGATTTATTATATAGGTAAGTAGCTATTAAAACAGCCTTACCCTATAGATATTTAGGCAGTCTTGCTATATATAATAAAGAACGGACTTTTTCTAATATAGTGCGATTTATCCTCTATATTTTGCCGTTAGATTCTAGCGTTCTAGGAGGGCTAGAATTAAATAAGATACCGTTTCTTTTATAGTGTGTTTTTATCTTATATATAAATTCCTTTACATTATCTAAAAATACTTCTTTAATCTTAGTTTTATCCGGGTTATTTTCAACCCTATTTTTATATTCTAAGAACCTTTTTATAGCTTCCCTCTTACTTCGAAGGAGGTGTAAGTCTAGAAATCGGGTTCTTATATCTAAGAAAGAGATATAATAGTAATATTTATTATAAGTAGGCGTTTTAATAGGCCCTTAAATATCTAATACTATTTCTTTAAGGTAGGAATAGGTCTTATTCGAAGGTTGTTTATTTACCTTATTCGTAGCCTTTGCCTTTATATAAATCTCGTAGTGTTTTATTTTATTCTCTTCTTTTAAAGGTATCTTTATATCTTTATTATACCTTTTTAATACTTTTAAGATAGCCCTATAATTTATATGCTTAAGGCGTAAATGCTAAGTATAAAAATCTATATCCTTTGCCTTTAAAGAGGTAATAAGAAGGGAATCTTTTTTTAGTAAAGGTTCTAAAGGAATATAATAAAGCTTATTTCTAAGATATCCTTTAGTAAGAATCTACGTCTTATTATTTAAAAGAAGGACCTTATCCTTGCCTATAAGGGCATAGGTATTCTTAAAATATAACTAGCTAATTATATTAACTTTAATTTTAAGTATATAAAAACAATCTTTAAGTGTATATCTAATTTTAGAGTATAGGAATTTAAATACTAAATCCTATTTTCCTTTTACTAATATAAAAAAAGCTTTTCCTTAGCAGACTTTAGTCTTAATCTCTTTATAGTTAATAAGGTAGTTCTTATTTATTATTATATACCTAGTAGCACTAGTATTATATATAAAATTAAGAGTCCTTTTATTACTAGATCTAGGAAATCCTCTTTCCTTTGCCTTTAATACTAATTCTCGGATCCGAGGGAGTAAGGCTTTTAAAGGTCTTAGGAGAGTATCTTTATTAGCTTTTAAATCTGCTTTTAAAAGGGAATCTATAAAGGTTAAAATTACCTTTAAAGGGTTATTCGAGGCTATACCGGGGGTAAGGGCTCGAGAGAGAGGAGAGGATAACTAAGAAAGGTTAATAAGATTTATATCGAGGTCTATTTCGGTTAAATTTAAAACCTTATCTCCTTCTTCGCTTGATTTTACTTCTTTTACTCTTTTTTTTGATTTTTCCTTTTTAAAAGAAAAAAAAAAGGCTTTTTTAAAGTAGGTTTCTTCTTAGTTACCCTATTCGAATCGTCTATTTTCTTTCCTTTAAGCACTTAATAAGAAGGGGCTTTTTTAAGGTAAAGCTAGAAGCAATTAGCTACTAAGTGGCCTGGTTTTTTACATTCTTTATAATAAGAATTCGAGGAATTCCCCTGCTTTTTCTAAGGCTTCTTTCGTAGTAAGAAAGCTTTCTTTAAAGAGTCTTTTATATTCTCTACCCTTTTAGCTTCGTCTAAAAAACTAGCTATAAAGGTCTCGAGAGAGAAGGCTATAGAATTATGCTTAAGGCTCTGCGTAATATTAGTTATATAGCTTTTAAATTCCCCGCTAAGGGAATTTAAAATCTATACTATAAGAACCAC
>JAPEBW010000597.1:0-45708 GCA_027405785.1 Ophiocordyceps robertsii
GGCCTCGATAATATATATAAGACTAACCGCTTTAAGCTCTTCCTTTTTTAAGTTACTAAAGTTATTAATTAAAAGTCTTTAACTAACTTCGCCTTTAGCCTTATTAATATAAAAGAAGAGGGATATTAGTAGCTCTATAAGTCCCTTAACGCCCTTTATATATAAATAAGGGCACTAAAGCCCTTTATAGTTATTATAGATAAGGAAGCCGCCCTTAAAAACGCCCTTCTTCGTGTTTTCCCTTTTATATAATAACAACTCTATATATATCATATTAATAGCAATATTTAGGCCCGAATCTAGTTACGCTAAAAAGACCTAGCAAATCCTAATAGTCTTGAAAATCCGATTAAAGGAGAAGTCCTTTTTAAGGTCGAAGCTATCCTTACTTATAAGGCCACTAAATAAGGAGCCGCCGCTACCGCCACCGCCGCTACGTTTAGTCTAGACGATAAGGAAGTCGAATTTAGCCGTAAGGGAATGCTACTAGCTTAGAAGCGCGTTATTTACTTAAAGACGGAAGCGGATTTTTATAAGGCGTAGCAGCAGCTTAATTAGCAATTCGGTTAATAATACTAAGGCTATATCGTAACCTATATTTTAGACGAATATATGCCGTAGCGGGAGCAGTAAGCGGGCTGCTTTATTAGCCGCTATCGTAACTTCGGCTAGCGGGTTAATAGCCCGGTTAAGACCGCCTATAAAAACGTGAAGTCTTATTTACTTATAGGCACCTTTAACCTCTTATATCTTTACGATGCCCTCGTTTAAATAATTAAGAATAAAGAAATATCCTATATATAAATAGCTACTTAGTAAGAGATTCGATAAAGGCGGCGGTTCCTTAAGCAGTTATCTTAGCTTAAGGACCTTAACGTAAAGGTTACCTATTAAGCTATTAATCTTCTTACTACGTAGTATCGACTTACTATTACCGCGATGCCTTTATTAACCTAAGAGCCCTAGCTACTATAGCCTTATAATAAGCGCTTTATATTGCAGCTTAGCCTACCTTATATATATACGATCTTTTAACGCCTTTAAGCCGGGCTAACGCTTAAAAAGCGTGATATTCTTATACGATAATAGCTTAAGAAGCTATTAGTAAAGACCCCCCCCCTTTTTCTATATATTTTACTACTAATAATAACTCTTAGGACCTTAAGGAGCTATTACTCCGAATCCGCAATCCTAATATCGTTATAGTCACACGCGGCCGGCCTTATAATACTAAGCTACCTATACTTAACTCCCTTAAACACTAAGACGCATTAATAAGGGCATTGCTATAGAGAAATAATATAATAATACCGCACTGCTAAAAGGTCTCGCCCCGGCCCTCGTTAGGGGTCGGGACGTTAATTATCGTCTATATGCTTGCATCTCACATACCGACATATAAGTAGCCGAAGCGCTTACATCTCACGTTCCGTAACAGGCATTATAGCTAGCTACGCCGCCGCAAAGGCTGCTTAATTTAAGTTAAGCTAGCTCGAGGCGGCTTAACGTAAGCGTTCAAAGACACCTCTCTTATAACGAGATCGATAAACTTAGCTATAGCTTAAGGTCTCTCGTAGCGTTATAAGAGAGATCGTCGGCCTAAGGCAATATAAGAGGAAGGGGATTAAGAGGAGGACGCGGTAAGGGCGGCAAGGGCAGCAGGGGCGCCCACAGCACCGGCGGCGGCGATGTGGCCCTAGGCGGCGATATGGCCCTAGGCGGCGATATGGCCCTAGGCGGCGATATAGCCCTAGGCGGCGATATAGCTATATCGCCGCCGCCGGTATAGCGTTAAGGGCGAGAGAGGCACCTACACCTGCCTACCGGCGGCGGCGATGTGGCAGCATTAAGGGAATTGGGCGGCGTTAAGGGAATTAGGCGGCGTTGAGGCAATTAAGGGCGCGCAGCCACATCGCCGCCGCCGGTGTAGCGTTAAGGGCATTAAGGGCGCGCCTACGTCTTCGCCCGCGGCACCGGCCCGGATTAATTAACGGGCCGCGCTATACGCGCATCTCGCGAGAGCTTTAAAGATACGTTTTTTAAGCGAATTAAGCTATAGCCGAGAGCGCTGCGTGTATAGGCTGCGTGTGTAGGCTGCGTGTGTGGGCTGTATGTATGGGCGCGGGCATTTAGAAGGTACGGGTACTTGCCAGGCGCGGGCACTATAAGTAGGTGGGGCGGGCTGGCATTAGTATATATCTTAAAAATAGGGCGTGTGTACGAATAGAGATATGTGTGTGTACAAATAGTAATACTCTTTTAAAGACACGGGTACCCGTGTTATAATGCGGCCCCGAGCTTGTTGACGTTGGCTTTGAAGCCTTCTTCGACGCACTGTGCGCGTAGCTTGATGTCTGAGTTCCGGCTCGTGGGTTAGTTTCCAAACAAGACCTTTCCTGTTATTCTCGTACCTTGAACCTGCCACTCGTCGTTTCTAAGAGAAGTCTAACTCGCGTTAAACCTTCCTTAGACGGTAAGTTTGATTCCATCGACACCGTTAATGTCGATCGTGTCCTGACTAAACGCCGCCTGCATGTTCACAGGCTTCTAACTAGAATCGAATGCTCGCTCAGGCGCCTCTGCTATGGGCAAGGTAGCCTGGCCGGCCGGCCCCTCCAGAATAGCCCCTATACGGTCATAGGTTCCAGACCAATAATCGTTGGATAATGTCAACCCGAGCTCGAGCTCTTTGATCTTTTGCAGGGTCCCGGCTTGATGTACGCCTTTTTGAGCTCGGGGTACTCCTCAGTCATGGCAGCCAGCGTATCGCAGTCAGCCTGCTTCGCCTGTGCATCACGGTCGTCTCTTCTGTGCTTTGGTCCCTTTCCGTAGACCTTGCTGATGGCTCTGATTGCCGAGGCACACTCGCCGAATGTTAGAATGCCCCTTGTCAGCGCGAGCCGTAGATCGGGCGACATTGGGACGGCAGACCAGTCGATCTGCTGCACTGCCAACGACAATAGGCTTGGAGCTGCTGTGGTTTGACAGTTAGCATGAGCCCCATGCCCCGGAGACGCGATTCCCTACATTGTGTGTGGCGGACCAGCGGAAAGTCGCGGTCGGGCTCTCTGTCTGGGTTCCAGTCGTACAGTTCTCGAAGAGTTTGGAGCCGGTCCGCGTCCAGATAGGGGTTACTTGGGCTTAAAAGCTCATTTATGAATTGACGAGCCAGCTGTTGCGATGTGTCG
The DNA here is from genome assembly GCA_027405785.1 of Ophiocordyceps robertsii. Taxonomy (NCBI): domain Eukaryota; kingdom Fungi; phylum Ascomycota; class Sordariomycetes; order Hypocreales; family Ophiocordycipitaceae; genus Ophiocordyceps; species Ophiocordyceps robertsii. The sequence goes on from JAPEBW010000597.1 coordinate 3,189, forward strand.
GGCATCTCACGGCCGAAGAGCGACGGCTGCGCGCCGTTGACGCCAAATTGTTCCCACCTCGGGTCGTAGTCTGTATTCGGGTTCCATTTGAAGTCGGTAGACCTCTCCCCATCGTCGTCTGTTACAGCCCAGGCCTGTACTTGCGACCAAAGCACGCCTCCCATGGCTGAGTAGGATCGCGCACTGCTAGTGTCCTGCGAAGCGCTCTCCTAAACCATGTGTGGCGCTCCAGCGACTCTGTATACCCACCTGTGTTCCGTGGCTCTAAATGCGTGAGGTCCATGTGCACCAACTTCAAGGTCGGTGGAAAGTGCGAGCGCTGAACGATACCACCAGAGGGTCTCGCCGGGGAATTGTTCTGGTGACGTGTCCATACCGATTCCGCCTCTGCTCCTTAGATTTTCCGGCCCATTCTCCTCGCGTTCCATCAAGCTTACAAATAGAAAGGAGTGACCTTCCATAACTTGGGTAAATGGTGGTGCTGTTGATGGGTTGGGCGTTTGTTGTGGTGCGGCACTAATGTTGCTGGGCCATAGTAGTAAACCCATGAAAAACGATAGGGCCAGAATGGTCCAACGCCCGTGCATCATGAATTTCATACTGGTTAGACAAGGTTGGAGAATTAGCAGACAGCGATTGATCCGTGTGGTTTATATAGGATGTCTAGCGGAGTTATGGGCTCACCCTAGGGTTGGCTGGCTTTGGCAGTTTTTTTTTGTTTTTTTTTTACCACGAGTATCGTGCCCGGGGCGATGGGGAGATTTCGCTGGCACAGAACAGTTGACTGCGTTGGTCGCTTTCTTGTCTTAACCTTGATGTTGGGAGCACACGCGTCGTTTTCAAGGCGGACAGTCGATATAAAAGTACGGCGATGGAGGTGGGAAGCTGACCTATGCTTGAGCTAGAAATGGCACTAAACGTAAAAGCCTACTTGTCATGAAGTTCCTACTACGTAATTCAGCATTATCCCTTCCCCCTAGCGAAATTAGTTGCAGTCGGTTTTCGAGGTAGCTCTGTCTATAACACATGGTGAACAAGCTCTACCACGGCTCTTGTATTGACGTCTCCAAGAGGAGATATAGGACAGAATCCTAGCCACTACCTTGCCAGGCTGGAACTTGGAACTCTAGGGTTCTTGTGTTTTGTCACCAGCTCTACGAATCCACCTTGTAACCATGCACCACCGCCCACCACCAATCCACGATGCGTGACCACCACGTTCGCATGGGTTTGTGCTGTGGGGTGGGCTGCGCCACCGCTGCAAAGCCACCTGGTTAGCGCGAGTCCTCTAGTCATGCGGTTTAATGCTTTCGTACTTGATGGAAGATTCCCTGATGAAAAATTACTTGATAAAAACACATCTGAGTCGCCCGCCCAAGTGACCAGGCAGTTACTGGCTGACAGCCCGTTCAGAGTTGCGTCGGCCTGCTGGGCGACCACCAGCGTCGCGTCTGGCTCCATGATCAGAGCAGAGTCGCCCGTGACCTCACCCGCATGACGGTTGCCGCCGAGGCATCGCAAGGTTACCATTGGGTGTGGTCCTGCTGCGGGCGAGCGTCTCTCGGAGCTGGAAATAAGTACGAAGAGCGAAGCGGGAAGCGCCTCGGCAGAAACCAAGACGCAGTTTCCAGGCGCCAGTTTCTCGAGACCGCCAAAGGCATCGAGAGTCGGCGTCGGCCACCGGGTCCCATTGATGACGGTTACCGCCACAAGAATTGGACTCTGGTTTGGGTCGTTGGAATCGGGCGGGCACCGGAAGTTCAGGCCGGTCGCGTTGGCTGGGACTTGTTTTTCATCCACGTCCTCCTCCTTTGAAGTCGCTGCGGCTGTTAGCGCAAATCACGGTGTGACGCGGTTGCGTGCTTCCTTACTGGCCCCTTGCTGGGCTGCTGCTGGGCGTCTGCCGCTTTTCGGCATCACCATGGCTCGGGCCCGTTCACAGTCTTTCCACGATGCTGCTTCAAGTGTAAAAAGTCAGCAATAACAAGGCATCGCGGGATACAAGTGAATGAATACCTTGGCTGTCATCTCGCCAACTTGGTGGTAGCCGTCTTTTGTGGCGAGGCTTGCTCCATGTGAGCACGGCAGCAAGAACGGCAGCGCAATTAAGCTGGTTGAATTGACCCGCTCTCAACTGCCGTAGTTCATCCTCGCTAAGGTCTATGTCCATTGGCTCATCGGAATCAGAGTCGACCTCCATAAGCTCTCCTGGTGGAATCCCTTAATTCATCAGCGCGAACTTGTGGGATGAAACGGAGGAAACCGTCTTGATGGCTGTGGGCTCGCTACCATTTCCCGACTGACTTGGGCCTTCTGGACTTGGGGGAGCATCGGCATTGCTCTGGCTGCGGGGCCTATTCCGGAGTTGCTCGATGAAGCGATTAATGTCCTCCTGATACGCCTCAATGCTGTTCATGGTCGGTCTTGCTTGGTGTACCAACAGTTCTTCCATCAGGCTGGCCCAGGGTCTTCGGTCCGCCGTATCCCAATCACTATTGAAAGTTTCAATGTGGTTTAGGAGAGTTCTCGCAGGGCCAACAATCCCTTCCAAGTCACTGCACATCTGCTCGAGCTCTGCGTCGGTCGGGGGTGCTTGAGAGTCAACCAGTCCTGTGATTCGATTTTTGAGTTCCTCAATGTTTTTTTCAGCCTTTTCCAGTTCATCCAGGTACGCATGTGCTGCTTGCAGATCCGGGGAGCGCAGTTGACCCCTGACATACTGCCACGAGTCGTAGTTGACGACGTTTTGGGTTGAAAGCTGAGATGGGTCTTCAACACACTCCACAGTAATACCCAGTCCTCCGCCTCTCGAATTTAGAAGTTCAAACGGTATGACCATCTGGAGACCGTGACGGCCAAGGTTTCCGATGCGCAAGGTCCTCGCCGGGTCCCAACCCAGGTGTGCAATGTAGTTGTCGATAGCCGAAGTTGGATCCGACCCGTCCTCCCGCTGAAGATGCTCTGGTATTCTGGCCGCGTAGACAGTATCCACAGCATCACCGTCAGCGGAAATAGCACAGTCCCTGTAAACGGTTAACTTGATGTTAGCATGAGTACAAGGAGTATAGTGCAAGCAGCCACTACCATTCACCAGTTTCTTCCCATCCACCAGGATTGGGAGTGGTGTAGACACCTCTACCCATGTGAATTCCACCGTCGCGATTTGGATCATCGGTGAGAGTCCCACCAGCGCGCCTGTAATTATCTCTTTGGCCCTGGGGACGGTCAGCTGACGACGTTATGCTGAGGCAGAACGCGACGGCAACGTACAGAAGTCACGGCTCGATATCCTATAAGGACACGTCGATCCCGGCGTGCGATAGGGAAATGACCCAATACGGTAGGGAGCCATATTAGAGCGCAGAGTACGAAAGCATAGGTTTGTCGTAGGGTAAGCATTGTAAACGCAGCTTGGCCACAACACAATCGAGGCGGGTCCAAAGTTAGCTTGGAGGTATAGGATAGACTCATGCAAGATCTTAGAAAGAAGGCCTCTAAAGACAATCGTACTTTAAACTGTGCATTTAGCACCGGGACGGCCTGAACTTTATATACTAATAAATGCAGTCGTGCTATCACACTGTAAGGAGCACAAGCACGACTAAACAGGGAGTAAAGAACGGGGGGCCATTGATTTAATCGTTGATCTCTAAAGAGCTCCTGCAGGGCCTGTCCTCCTAGATCATTATGTGCTCGCGGCATTATAGCTAGCCTTAGACGTAACTCAGCTACATTTACTAAGGCACAATATGAAACCTTACTATAAAAACCCTACTGTATTGAACCCTACTATATTAAAACCTTGTTATTAAGTATAACTAGCTTGATTATTACATTTCCTTCTTCTCTTATCTTTTTTCCTATATTTGGAAACAAACCTACTAATTCTATTTAAAATTTAAAGCAGTAGCACCTATAAATTCTGTTAACCTAGGGGGTTTACGGGATGCTTAGCTAGACCCGTATTAGAGGATCGACAAGGGGTAGGCAAGATATCTAGGGGGCATGCATTTCTCGCGCTATAAAAAAAAAGAAGTCAATATTGACAAGTATCTAAAAAGAAATAGGCAGATATTGACAAGAATGCTATAATAAAAATTCCACTGCCTGTTTTATATAGCAGAGTGGGATGATTTGTTCCGCCTCTGCACCAATCAGCCTTGTTTAACCTTTGGGCTTGTAGCATTAGACTGGAATTTCTCGTATAAAGTATCCAGCTGGCTAGTCAGGTCCTCCTGGGGGAATTTGGTCCTCGTTCCTTGCAGTGTCTCGTTTTTTAGGCCGAGGCCAGCGTCCATAAAGAACTCATAGTTGCCGAAAACAAGACTGTTGCCATTTTCGCCGGTTTCGCCCTGACCAAAAATCTCGTATATAGCAGTGGACGATCCGTTCTTCGTCGCTAGGTCACCCTCTCCTGCACCACCGTTGGCGTACTTGTTGTCCATTGTGCCGATAAGTTCGGCCGACTGCCAACCATCCCTAGAGCACCAGAAAAACCAGCCTTCGGATGCTCCGGCGACGACGGAACATTTGCCCTGGAATCTCTTAGGGACGGCGAGGCCGTCGTCTCCGGTCTTGTCAAGTCCGTTTAGCAGTTTGACTTGTGTGGTTGTATTTTTTCCATTATCCAGATTCAGAACATTCAACGTCTTGGCGTTCTGGTCGTTGAACAAGTACGCGGTTGCGTTGATCTGGTCGATGGCGCCAGTACCTGCAGGAAAAGGCTTGCTGGTCTCGTTAAACTTGGTCTTGTAGAGAATCTCGGTGCCGTTGACCCCTTCATCGTTGTGAGTAACCAAGACCAAGCACCCTCCATAGGTGGAGACGGCAATAATGCGGCCGTCCGGGAGGTGAATGACTTCCTGGTAGCCTCGGCACGTGGAAAGTCCAGTCGCGTTGTTTAAGTTGTATTTCCAGAGCAACTTATAGTCCTCCTTGACATCCCAGTGGGCAATCCAGTTGTCGCCGTCAACGTTTAGGCCCGAGGTATAAAAGGCGGCGCCGTCATTATGTAACGTAGTCAAGCGCCTATTCTTTTCGTCGTATCTGACACCGCTGGCATGGAATTGGAGATTTCCCTCGGTTTCTGGAATGGAGAGGTTTCGTTTTGCTGTGTGCTTGACAGCGTCGAAGACTATATATATAGCCTCGAATAATTGGCTGCAAGTCCATTAGCAAGAACGCAAGTAACGCACCAGTGCTAAATATCGGGACATGTCATCTTACCTGCAGACTAATTCGCAATTGGGAGGAACAAAATGGCAGCTTTCTGGGTACGCAGGACCCTCTAACTCATAGTCGCCGGATTGGACGTTACAAGCCGAGCCGGCTTCCTGTGCGCTCGAGACAGGTTCAAGGCCCTTGCTAGAGACGGTGCTGCAGGGACGAGAATCGGGCTGGGACCTGACCTCAACCTCAGTCGAAGCCGCATCTTGGGCTAGAGATTGAAGAGCTGAGATGGATCGAGAAGCGGATAATGCCGCAGCGAGTAGAGTAGGAGCACGCATGGTGAAGATTGCGGGAGCTGTATTGAGTCTCGAATGTAGAGGAATAAATGCTAACTAGGGGGGATAAGCATGCTAGACAAAGAAGAGACGACTTGCGCTTCTTATACTCGATGCAAACTAGGACGATTCAAGTCGTCTACCTTGGTACCAGCTACTGGCCCTTTACAGCCTTGTGGATCTCTAAGTGGGATAGCTAAGGACCCGAGAGGCAGGAGAAGCCCAAGAATTATGTGCGAGTCGTTAGCATCCTTGGCATTTCTGGTGACTTGGTTAAGCATAATGCAAACCCATGCATGACGTTTCTGCTGCTGCGTTTATTTCCAACTGGACTTGGGACGGCCTCCTATCCGTTCGGCTCTTATGGAGCTTCTCGGCCGGTCTTGGTGTCGGAAAAGGGAACAAGACTCGATTAACCTATCGCCTATTCGCAGCATCAGCTGCAGCCTTTTTATTTCCATGGATACAAGAACGGCACCGCTCCATGCACCTGCGGCTTCACCTCTTGCTCCCTGGTTCATTTCCACAACTGGCTAAGCATTTAGAGTGACGAGGGGGTGACGCGTACATGGGCAGAATCGTCAATCATGCCCTCCGCCCTCCCGCTCAAGGTCAGAAGGGATTCTTACCTATAGGGCAGTCACGAGGAATTGGACCTATCCTAGGTACTAGTAGAATTACTATAACGAAATAGGAAGCCAAGACGAAGCATGCCGTTTAGGAGACTAGCGGTGGCTGCGCCTCTTGAGGCTTGTAAAGGTGCCAGGCGGGGGGGTCAGTCCTCTCATTTTCCAGCCATCAGAGCTAGCTGGGGAGAGGAGGGAGATGTCCGAGACTGCGGGGATGTCCAGCGTGCATCACAACACCCGACTCGTATGTGCGTACGCGTCATAGGCGAGTCTGTTGGCGGTGCAAACGTGCTGTTGCCCACCCAAACGAAGTGCCCTACATTGGGCCAACAATCTCAAGGAAGCGAGGAGTTTCGTCATTTTAGACAGCATCAACTAAATTACAAAAAAATCGAAGACGAGCGAAGCGACAACGAAGTAAAACGCAATCCATCATGCCTAGACTTGAGCCACAGTCATCGTCAAGCGCCCGGGCCACGTCATCATCCCGACCATTAGCATCATTCCTACTATCGAGGCAGAGGCAGAGCGGCCAGCGTCCCGGTCGGCTACGAGCTACGCCAGTCACAACGTATAGAGCCGCGGCCCGATAAGACAAACCTCCTCCATTCCCTGAATGAGAGTTCGCTCTGCTCGAGGCAGCGTCCCCCAAATAGAGCTGGCACCATGAAACGATCTAGTTCCCGGGCTCTTCTTGGAAAAGCCGCTCGGGGCCGACCCTCGTGCAACCAACCACTGCGGTTGCTACCAGTGCGACCAACAGTTGAATTCTCTTCCACTAATCGTAGTAGATGCAGCGTCTGAACCGAAAAAGATTACGGGGTTTTAGGGTCAAGATGAAGCCAGAGCAGATTCTATATCAACGATAGCTTGACGCTCTCTTAGGGCTGTGTAGCGGCGATACGACGTCAGTGTATCACGGCTTATTGTGACGTTATTCAGCCCCTGACAGCCCTCCAAACGAACTTCTCATAACATGAACCGCCACCATCACCCACCACCATCTAGACCGATAGAGAAGCCAGCCATTCGTCAGGAATCCCAATCTTAATCACACAAGTGTAATTTCTACCGTGGTCTCGAGCACGCTGTTGCACCCACCGGGAATGTTGGCGTCCCCGATTGGGTCAACAACTTCTCGGGCATGGCCAAAGTCCTCTCAGAAATGGTTTTCGATTCTGAGCTGTCACTATACATGTCAAACATTCTACCTGGTAGTGTATCCGCCGTTGGCAAAGATTGTCTGGCCAGTTATCCATGCTCCCTCGGTGCAGAGGAACCTGATGAGCGGTGCAATGTCCTGAACCTGGGTGAGCCGTCCGCCGAGAGCCTGGCTCTTGTGGAACGCGACGGCATCGCTTTCCTCCTGCGGGTAGAAGAAGGCTAAAAGCAACTCGATTAGCATGCGCGTCCGTCCTGGTTGCTATTTGCTGTGGCAACGTACGAGTATCCATGGGCCCGGGGGCGACGGCGTTGACGCTGATGCCGCGTGGCTGCAGTTCCTTGGACACACCGCGGGTAAAGTGCTCGACGGGAGCCTTGGACCCGGCATAGGACGTGTAGAAGCCGGTGAAGGCGGCTAGCAGGGCCGTGACAATGGTGATGATCTTTCCACCGTCCGTGACATGCTTGGCGCCAGCCTTGAGGATGAAGAAGGCCGACTTGGAGTTGACGCTGGATGCTTGTTAGTCTCCACCTTTACCAGGGAAAAGAGGGACACTCACGCAAACATGTCGTCATATTCGGCCTCGGTAATGTCCGTGATGGATTTCTTGAGCACCTTGCCCACCGTGTTGACCACAATGTCCACCTTGCCCAAGTCCTTGATGACCGACGCAAACAGCTTGTCGACGGCGGCTTCCGTCCTCAGGTCTGCCTGGTAGAAGCGGACCTGGCACTTGGGGAACTTGTCCTTGAGCTCCTTTTCCAGCTTGGTTGCGTCGTCCTTGGACTTGGCCGAGTTGTAGTGCAGCGCGAGGTTGGCACCCAAGGGGGCGAGCTGCTTGGCAATCTCAGCCCCAAGGTTCTTGGCTCCGCCGGTGACGAGGGCGACTTTTCCTTGGAGAGACATGGTGATGACGGTGGATTGGTTGGAGACTACAAGGCTGATTGTGTGCTTGAGTCTTGTAGAGGATGTGTATTGTTGCGGAAAAGGGAAGCGTCTAGGCGCGTGCCTCTCCGTCCTTTATACTTTGCTGGGCTTCCTCGTGCTCTCCTCCAGCCCGCTGGAAGCCCTACGTTCGGCTCTCGCCTTGTCTGGGTGAAGCAGGCATAGTGGGGGGGGGAAAGGGGCGTTCAGGCCGACCTTGCCGGAAACAGTCGTCGGTATAGTCCCTGCCGACGGTCTTGATTCATTTTTAAGCTCTTCGCGCACTAGAATGCTACTATGCATTTTCCTATTCTGGCATTGTCGACTCGCCACCATTGATGGGTGCCGATCATGTCTGGCGTCGTCGCCTCGATGCTCCATCCAAGAGCCGAGGCAAAGGCGGGGGACTCATCACGTAGGTGGCAAGAAGCTGAAACGACGCCTGCCTGGTTCCGGCAGACGATGAAATAAAGAAACCGTAGGCAAACGCGCTTAAAGTTTAGAAGACGCCATCTAGAAGCGGCCTGCGCAGAAAACGGCTAGCCGCTCTACTCCGTGTCCTCCGCACAAGGTTGCCTGAGCTGAAACCTTTTCTGATCTATGATCTATGGCATCTCGGGGCCGGACAGGTTACAATGAATCAGAATCTAGACCACGTTTTGACGCAACAACGAAACCCGGTGACGAGAGTCGCGTCCCCTCGTTTTCAGGGAGCTGGTTAGACACGTGAAGCTGCATGAAACCATTGACCGTCCAAGACACGGCGACCCCAGATTCAAATAAGCTTCCCCGCTGGAACCGCCCTAGTGGACCAGATGCACGCACCCGATCGGGACAAGAGCGCCAAGGGCTGTAGGAACTGGGACGAGAAGAGCTGGCCCAAGCCCGAAAGCGTCCCGAGCGTCCCACGTACATGTAACGTACTCGTGAATCTCAGTCATTCTATTCCTTTTTGTGCTCATGATAGACACCTGCGTCAGGCCGGGAAACTACGTGTACCATGGCCGGCGCCAACGCGTCTCCCTTTACATCTCCCTTCGAGTTCGTCGTGGGCAGCCGGCCGGACCAGCTCAAAGGCTACTCACACAGCCACCTGCGCTCCCACGTCTCCAGACGGGCCTGGAAAGGTATCCGCGAGCCCGCTCCGTCTTCGTCCCCCTCCCTCTCGCCAGACACCCACGAGGCTTACGGGCCGCCCACGACTCGCTCCAAGAGGCAGAGACGTCTCAAGAACAAGGCATTGTCCATCGCCTTTGAGTATGTCTCGGCCGTCCCGACACGTCCGGCTGGCCATGCTGGCGCAACGGATGAGATCGAGCAGCGGCTCCAACGCTTACTTGCCCCGATGCCCATCGATAGACAGCTGGGAGGCGGGCGCGTCGATCCCTTTCACGCCCACCCGGGGCCCTGGAAGCCCTTTATTCCGGCTTTGACGGATCATTGTACGTTGCCTCTTTACTCCAATGGCATATTCTTGACGTCACTAACGAGGGTCATGGACCACAGACATTGTCCACATGGCCGTCGACATAACCGAGCTTGACGGACCTGGCCAAGCAGGCCTCCTCCGAACCCGGTGGTATCCCATGGTTCTCTCAGACCCGTCCACCTTTGCCGTCGTCCTCCTCCTCTCCGCCGCCAACTATGTATCCTCCTTCAGCACTGCCGAAAACTGCCAATCTCCGTCGAACCTCGCCCCCTCGCAGCCCCTGCCCAGTCGACGGCACATGCTCCACCTCAAACAAGCCGCCATTGGCGCCATCAACGCAGCCCTGAACGACCCAACCCGCCACCTGTCCGACGAGGTCATTGGCGCAGTGGCCAAGATGGCGAGCTTCGAGGCCATGCATGGCGACCTGGCCTCGTACCAAACTCACATGGATGGCCTGCGCATCATGTTGGATATGCGCGGCGGCCTGTCCTCGCTCGGACTTGGCGGCCTGCTGCGCAGAATGGTCGTCTGGATCGACTTGAACTCGTCCTTCCTCTTGGGCACCGACAGATACTTTCCGAACCAGACCTTTGCTGGTGTTGAAGCGCCAGAGATGCTCGATGAGCCAAATCCAGCTCAGTTCAGCCCCATGCCATAGGCTGCGCCAAGTCTCGGCCGGCCATTGTGGGAATGCAGTGCCATTTGGGGATGAGGGGCGCAGAAAGGGCCACGGGAGTGAACAGGGACTCTTAACCTAGCATCATTGCTGATTGGCGTTGGCGTTTACGTGCATCTTGAAAGCGCCGACGGCTAGAATATCCAGAAACGGGGAACGGTTAACCTCGACTATAACATATAGGCCCGTAGTGCGAACAAGGGCATGTTCACACTGTTCACAAGGAAGCAATATGCGTTCAGGATGCTCATGTGCGTCTTTGCAGAGCAACACTTGTACTTGTGAACGGTTTTGGTCTTTCGGCTGAGAGGCTTGTCGACGCTGAGCTCACACCCGGCAAGTACCAATAATCTTGCCAGCTTCTCTCTGCTACTCTTCATTGTTCTTCTCGTCCAGAGCAATACACAGAGCGACCATCAACGCCATGTCTACGCCAGGCGCGACGACAAGAGCATAGGTCTGCTGGCCCCCAAAGATCTCACGAGCCTTGAGCAGCTTGCGATCAATACGTGCAGCAACCGCGCCCGTCTTCTCACACACAATATCGGCAGACGTATCCCTCCAATTGCCGCTCATGGTCAATGTCTCCGAGTGGCCATCCCGGGACTGGAACTCCGCTGTGGCCTTGCTGCCGATTACTGTCTCTTGGGGTTGGCCACTCTGCATTAAGAGAATTTCCAAGAGCGAACAAGCGGGCTAGTACATACGCTTAAAGGAGCTCTTGACCTCTAGAATGTTCTTCCCCTGGGGGTCTTCAACCGCGTAGGTGGAGTGGATGTGCAAGTGCTTCTTGACAATGTCGAATAGGTGATTGCCGGCCATATCTTTGACCGATTTGCGGCCAGAAGTTGTAAGGTGGCGACCCTCAACCTTGAAAATAGCTTGGCCATTCACTCCATTGACGTCAAAGCTGTCACCGGAAAGCGACATGAGCTTCTCCTTGAGGATCAAGGTCTCGCCGTCATGGGCCATGTACTTGTCGAAGACGCCAATCGGGCGCTGAACGGGAGGAAGCTGGACCATTTTCGATGTTTACGCCTCGAGAGCATGAAATGTACTTTTCGTTTCAGCAGCAATCCAGAGTGCCACTGAGAAACCGCGGGGGATGCAGCCCCTTTTAAGCAAAAGTCGGAACTGAGTCAGGTCCTTAACTGGACCACCCCCCTACTGCGACACACAGTACAGAGTACATATTCGTACTTTACAGGCTAATGACATCATAGGGTGCCAAGGGGGTTTTACCGTCACGGTTTCCCCGCTTAACAGTCTTAACGGGGGATTTCTAAGGGGCCTATACGATACTTGAGAGACGATGCCTCTCTTAATGTCGTCCTCCGTTTTCTGACGGCTTGCCTCCGACATGTTCTTTCAAGTCCGCCTTTAGCTAGCCCATGACAGCCAGATCCCGCCTTGCTCGGCAACAGACAGCAGGCAGTTTTGGATAAAAGTCGCCCGTTTCTCCGAGCGACAGCTCTCGGCTATAGAGGTCTGTTGCCACCTCTACGGATGTCGCACCTGAACTCAATGGCGCTCTACTTGATAATCTGTTGTATGCGCACACGGGCTGGGAAACGTAAATAAATAATCGACGATGATGGAAAGGATTGCAAGGCCAGATCATATCTAGAGTCATGGTGCCTATAAAGCCTTCTAGAGGCGGCTGGTTTCCTCCAACATCATCTTCCGGCTATGGGCAGTTGATGGCTACTATAAATGGCCTCTAGCCATGACTCAACATCATCAACTTGCGTCGCGTGTGGCCGTGTTCGTGATGCGGAGGCTGACGGACGGGGCCCGATGGTCATATCGATGAAGACGAGACCTGGGGGCTCGACGAGTGTCGTTGCATGGCCGGCATCACAGGCCTGGCCAAGACAGCCCCCCTGCTACGCGACTGAGAATAGCGGGCCCTCGCCGGCATGGGGCACGGCCGTGGCCATCAGAAAGCCCGTGAGCACTGCCGGGTCAAGGTTTGCCGCGAGCCTCGACCATGAGGGCGACGATGCCTCCAACAAGCGGCGTGGCAAACGAGGTGCCTGAGTCGACGCCATAGCCGCCGCCCATCTCTGTAAGCGGAACCTGCTGCCCAGGCGCGCCTGCATTGTGCGTGCTTTATGTCGAGTTCCCAGGTCGGCCCCAATGTAGTCACGGTCGGTGGAGGAGTCGGGAAAGACAGGACCATCACGGGTACGACACAGTACGTAACAAAGGTGTTGCGGAAATGCCCAGAGAACCGCATTTGTCAGATGCAGGCGTGGATTTTTTTCCGTCACGATCCGTGGACAATGTCGCAACATGGCTGCAGTCGCCTCGGCTTCTCCGGGAGAGCACAAGGCGGAGATATGGGCAGACAGACCAGTACCACGAGCTGAACCAATCGTCAAAACTGGCTCTGACCGGTCTGGCCGGCAAGTCTGCTGGATGGGGGGGGGCAAGAAGTACTACACACTACTCAACCCGACAGCTGGCCAGGAGGTCGAGGAGACGCCTGCCCGCGGGAACTGAATAATGAGAGTTGGAGTTGGCCAAGCTTCAACGCACAGCGCGCACTGTTGCCGTCTTTGGATGCGGAGCCTCGCGTTTCAGTTGCGTTGGGCTGCCGGGTGGTTCCTACGTCGCAGTGGAGTGACAGTATGTTGCGGGCAACGAGGGAAGAAGGTTTGGACATTCACAAAGATGCCATCCAGAAAGGCCGAGCTTTTTAATATTGTACACTCCAAGTGATGCAGAAGCCCTGCAGGTGTACTTTCCCGCGGTAGACCAGGGACCTTTGGCATCAGCCTATCTTCTTGAGCTCGACGTCGCTATTTCAGGCCAATGTTAGTCGTTTGTTGGGGGATAAGCCGGGACAAGGGGTGGCGTACAAGATCAAGCTCGAGTTGGGCGGGATAGCTCCGGGGAAGCCGCTGTACAGGACATTGTCAGCCACCATCTAGCAGCGAGGATCGTCGGGACATACCGAGCGCCGTAGCCATAGTCGGCAGTGATGTGGAGCGTGGCCTTTTCGCCGAGCTTCATCTGGGTGACACCCTCGTCCCAGCCTGGCCTGACGTCAGCGATGGGTGAGGCGTGGTGCGGCGTGTTGGCGCGCACCCTTGATGACCTTGCCGGTGCCGATGGGGACGACAAAGTCGCCTCTGCCAACCGACGAGTCGAACCTGGAGAGAGGCGGCGGGTCAGCGAGGGAATTGGTTGGCTGCGGGTGATGGCGAGGCGTACTGGGAGCCCTTCTTGTCGGGCTTGGACTCGTCCTGGAGCCAGCCAGTGTACTCGATGGTGACGTTCTGGCCGACGGTCGGCACGGGGCCGTTTCCCTCCCGAATGACGGTCTTGGAGACACCCATTGCGCAGGTATTCGTTCGATGGTGGATTGATTGGGCTTTGATTGCGACGTGTTGTGTGCAGAAATGTTTGCGGGGGTGCTTTGGAGGGGCTCGGGTTCGGAAGTGGGGTAAAAGCTGCCTAGGTATGTATGTCATACTCATGGTAGGACGAAAACCGCTCATCGAGACCCCCAGATGCAATAAAAGGGGGTTGGGTTGATGCGATGAATTAGCGGGGCGCGTACGGATCCACGTAAATCGCTCCTCGCTCTCGCCGTCCCTCCTCCCTGCTTCATGGCTACAAAGACGTGGACCAAGACGTCTACTGAATCGAATTCCACGGCTTCGTGCGCCACGCTGAGCGTGTCGACGCCTTGAACGACAAAGAATGAAACTCCCGAGCCCCCGACCCGCCTCCGCTGCGCCTCGGCCTCGGCCGTTACCTCGTCGCCACCTCGTCGCCAAGCATTGACGGCAGAGTCGAGCAGCCCGTCATGTACCGAGTCTGGGCTTGTGTCGACGGGCACTCGATTCGCCACGACCTCAGTGTTGCCGTCTACGTCGGGGACGACCACGACGGCCTTTTGACATCCCACGACGGCCTTTTGACATCAGTGGACATGTCATGGCAAGCCTTTCATCAACTTTGGCGGGCGACTAATGCCATCACAGGCTTGCAACTCGAACCCATGACGCCGGCCACAGAAGCCCAACCTGAACAATCTCTATTACTTTTCTATTGCCAGCAACTCTAGTCTTCATATTTCCAACGTTTGATCTGAAAGAGAAACCCCCACACGCGTACCGGCTTCACCGGCACGTGTAGCCGCCATCTATAACAATGTCTGCTCCAGTCGTGTAGGTACTGGCCGAGCTGCATAGGTAAACATAAGCGCCCTTGAGCTCAACAGCAGTGCCGTTGCGGCCCATGGGGATCATGCTTTTCCAGAGCTCCTGAGTCTTGGGATCAACAAAGTCGGATAGACCGGTGTCGATGTAGCCCGGCGAGATGCTGTTGACGCGGGCAAAGTCGCGCCATTCATTGGCAAGAGAACGCGCCAGATGAATGCATCCGGCCTTGGCCACGTTGTACGACGTCTGCTCCTGGGGGTAGTTGGCAATGTGGCCCGACATGGAGGCGGTGATGATGAAGGAGCCGGTGCCTCGCTTCCTGAAGTGGGCGCCGACCACCTTGGCGCAGTAGGCCACCGAGTTCAGGTCGACCTGGATGACCTTGTCCCAGGCCTCGCGGGTGCCGTCGATGACGCCCGTATCGGCCGTGGCACCGGCACTGGACGACTGTTAGTGATTGCTGTCGTCTACGGGTCAGGAGAACCTACTTGGCAATAAAGGCGTCAATCTGGCCAAAGTCCTTGACAACCTCGCCGACGAAGCGCTCGACGTCGTCAAAGTCGGCGACGTTGCACTTGTAAGCCTTGGCCTTGACGCCGTATTCCTTGGTGAGCTCCTCGACGTTCTTGTCGGCGCCCTCCTTGCGGGACGAGTAGGTAATGGCAACGGCGGCTCCCATCTCGGCGCATCCGCGGGCAGCCTCGATGCCCATTCCGCGCGGGCCGGAAGCGCCGGTGACGACGACGACCTTGCCCTTGAGGCTAAAGAGGTCGGTGAGACGGGTGGCCTTGGGGGGTTGTTGAGGCATGACTGCGGCCGTGAGGATGTGCAAAAGATCAATGAGATGGAGGACGAGGCAGAGAGACGAGTTGGCAATGAAGGAAGGGAGATGGGGAGAGGAGCGGGGGAGGGGGAAAGATAAGCTTCCGAGATCCGGCCTTGTTCAGCTCGGTGGGAAAATGACGCTAGGAAGGGAGCGGAAGAGACAAGGACGGACAACTGCTAGGTGGCCCTTCCGGAGGCGGAGCAGGCCCACCCATGTCGTCACGAAGAATATGTCGCTTCCGGGCAGTCTGTCTGGCCTCCGGGAGCGCTCTCGGGGCATAAATGGCTCAACGACGAGGCCATGGAACAGGATCCTGCATGCATGTCCCGTCCCTCCCTTTGGCTGGCTGATGTTAATGCATCACTCACTACCTACGTACCATGGGCTATGCAGAATCACTTCTTGAAACACATGACATGCATGTTGTATGCAGACGGCAAAGTCTAATCCCTCCCTCAAGCAAAGCTTCACCCGGCGCGGCGGCGGCCCTCTGTTTCCGAATTCGGCGCGAGGCCGGGGACGGACGGAAATAATTAGCTGTCGCTATTAGCCGGCCATGTCTCGGGCGATTTTAGGGACATGACCACATGAATCTTCAAGCCACCAATAGTCTAGATGGCGAGACCCAGACGGCATCCGGCATCTGTCTTCGCTGCCAAGGGGATCGGCCTGTGGTCTGAGACAGGTCCCGTCTTCGAGCCGAGCCGCCGCAGACGGAAAGCAACGCGACCAGAAACATGCTCAACTCATGTACAGCAGTAAAAGACCGTGCTCTGTTCTGGAGCTGCCATGACATGTTGAAGGACAGGAACTTGGTTGAAGACGGGGGTTGCAGTCGCAAATGTCTTGACCGAAAACACGAGCTTCCATCTGCAACTGCTGCCGTCTCCGCCGCCGAGAGAGAGTAGTCACTTCAACATGAAGCCCGAAACAATGAGCAGCTGACCGCCATAGTATAACGCCCAGACCGCGTACTGCATCCAGACGCGATGCTTCGAGGCTGCAGGAAGCACAAACTCGTCTGCTCCGAGCAAGCAGTCCGACAGGGCAAACAAGACGGCGCCGGTGACGGTCTGCCGGTGAGGAACGGTAAGCGCGGCGGAAACCACGCAAAGCGACACGGCCGAGTAGACGGCAACGGGCAAGCGTAAACATGTCCCAACCCTCGGCACCAGCACAAGGCCCATTGCCGGTGCCAGTGCCAGCAAGGCAGTGCCCAAGAGCCATCGCCAAGCCTCGGCGAGTATCAAGTCGACGCCGTGTCCGAAACGCACAAACAGTCGGGCGTAGAGCAAGTGGCCCGTCAAGAAGCTGGCCAAGCCCCGGAGAAAGGCCGTCTCGCCGGGCCAGGCAAGGAATGCATCTCCCAGCGCGCCAAAGCCGAGCGCGGCCACGAGCAGCCACGACTTTCCGGCTACGAGGCAGAGCAGGGACAGCAGGGCCGTTGAAGTGGCCTTTGACATCATGCGCAGGTGGTCCGGCGGCGCGCGGATCCGCAAGCCGTACAGGATGGCGGCGCTGAGCGATGTTGCCAGCATGGCGGCGTCGAGATGCTGCAACATGTTTATTTTGATGGGATTTCAAGGGCAAATGGGAGCAATGGGCGGGTGGTATCGGAGCATCAGGTCAAACAGAACAGCGCTGCGCCGAGGCCGAGGATATCAACATGTGGAGAAGACATGTGAAAGGCCGCTCAAGATGGATTCAATACACGGCGAATCCCCCACTGGCCGAGATGGCCTGGCCCGTCACCCAGCGGCTCTCCTCGCGCCATCTGCCTCCCTAGACCTCGCGAGGCACCGGTGACGATGGCCACTTTTCCCGCCAGCGTCGGGAACGCCTGGGGTGGTCCCTGGCGAGGCTCCATCCCTGGCCGAGGCGATGCCGCGAGCGGTTTTGCTACCAGTCGGTGAATACAAGGGGGTCTGTTCCCCCGGTAAAACAAGCTTCCTTTGGGCACTTGTAATGAGCCCAGAATGGTGGTGACGGGACATTCAGCCTCGGGTACTTGGGCACTCTTCCATACATGAGACAGCGTTAAGCCACCAATGAGCCATGGCAGCGTCATGTGCGTGCTACTACTCTGTAGTGTGGCCTGATCTTTCCCCCCGAGCTTTTCTCCGACTGCACGATGCAGCTCGAGTTTACTCTTACACGCTGGTCCGGCATTTCTACTCTCTCCCCCCCCCTGCTGGACGACGATACCTTTATGGTCTCGGCTCGATCACAGCTGCTCTGACAATGCACAATTTTGGCCAGACTCGTCCCCGAAGGCGGCCGTGCTCCAACACCGAAACTGAAAAGCTCGCTTCGGCGATAAGCTCCCCTTACTCGTCTGTGCATCGGCGCTGCGCCAGTCTGACCAATTGATCTGCTGTACTCATGCGTCTACGCTAGCTTCGCAGCTGTTTGGCCATGGGCGAAACGGAGTTAGGGGATAGCTGCGTGGCCGCTCGACTTGGGCGTCACATTGCCGGACTTTGACCAAGCATCAAGCGCGTAGACCGGACCGTCGGAGACTATCCGTGTAGATATATAATGCTCTCTTGTCCATGGCCGTGACGATAGCAGCAGTAAGAGACATCTCTTCAAGCAGCAGGCCCGTCTAGCTATTCCCTCGACATACTTGGCCACAAAGGCGTCCTTTGGCTCGATACCGTCTCGGCCGGCAAACAAGAAAAGAAACAACCGTCGGCATCATCAATCATGAGCGCCCCGGCGCCCGTGTGGTGCATCGTCGGCGCCTCGAGTGGCTTCGGCCATGAAATGGCCCGCAACGCCCTTGAGCGCGGCCACAAGGTCGTTGCCACAGGGCGCCAGACGAGTCGCATCAAGGACCTTGGCGATGCTGGCGCGCAAGTCGTGGCTCTAGATGTGACAGCTCCCCTCGAGGCCATCGAGGGCGTCGCCAACGACGTTTATGCAGCCCATGGCCGCGTCGACTACCTCGTCATCGCCGCCGGCTACATTGTCGAGGGAGCAGTCGAGGAGCTCGCTCCAAACGAGGTCTACGACTGCTTCAACACAAACGTCTTTGGACTGATAAACACCATCCAAGTCTTTCTGCCCCGGCTCCGATCTCAGCCCCTGGGTGCCAATGGAACCAGAGCCACAATCGTCACCTTTGGAAGTCTCGGCAGCTGGCAAGGCGGCGCCACGTTCGCGGCATACGCCATGACAAAGTCGTGCGCATCCTCCCTTGCCGAGTCCCTGCGCGAGGAGCTGTCGCCCTTCCAGATCAAGAGCACCACCATCGAGCCCGGCTACTTCCGGACCTCGTTTCTCAACCCTGGGAGAATGGTCAAGGGCCAGCAACGCATCGCGGCCTATGACGACCGTTCCACGCCCTCGGGCAAGGCCAGGCGAGCCCTTGACGCCACCGATGGCAAGCAGCCGGGCGACGTCATCAAGGGATGCCATGTGGCCGTCGACATACTGACGGGCACCGGGGTTGGCGCGGGCAGGGAGCTGCCGCCTCGCGTGGTGCTTGGGAGTGATTGCGAAAGGACGATTCGACAAAAGTGCAACAGCACCCTTGAACTGTTGGATGAGTGGAAGCAGGTTTCTCACAGCACAGACTATCCTGATTAACTTGAACACCACGTAGAGTACGAGAGGCTCTTGCGAGGAGTAGGTTAGGGGTCAAAGTAAAACAGTTTATGCTTGATACAACGTACGTAATAATAACGAAACCCGGCGCCTGTTCTAAACGTTTAGACTTTGCTGCCCCTGTGGCCTAACCTCGAAGCATGGGCTTCGAAAGACAAACTACGCCCACAGCCGCGTCTGAGTCTGGTCCGTCGGGTATTATCATGGCATGCATGGACTGACAAGTATGCCGGCAAAATGTCAGAGGAGCGCCCCATCGTCTGCAAGTGGCAATGGTCACGGCCACGCCGTTGAGAAAACTGCCGAGCCGGGGTTGTAGTGGAGCCGGTCATGCGAACAACTCCGAGGGTTCCCCAGTCGAGTTTCTCCATCTGTCGTAGCGGCTTTATCGAGACACATGATTCCCCTTCCGAGTCGTACTGATTCACGCGCCTTTTCTCCTCTATGGGTCGAGTGCGGGACTGAGTAATCGTGACTGGAGTCGGGTCACACAATCGTCATTTCTTGAAGTGCCAGAGTCTTCCGCACGGCGCGTGGTGCGAGGTGATGTGAGCATGGCAGCTTGAAAAGGCAAGCATTTCAACCTTTTGTGTCCGAAAACGATTGATACTGTCATACTCCTCACGTGTTTCCCTTCGTTGGCAGGCGGGACGATGCGTCGTGACTACTAGCACACCAACCAAAACTGCAAACCATTACCCCTGGATGGTACGCTGACCAAACCACGCAGTGACATGGCAGATCTTACTGCAGAGAGTCCGGTCAGAGAGCTTCTTAAACAACTTTGTGTGGCTTGTGGGCTCCGTTGAGCACCATGCTCGCAGTGCCTACCGGATTTGAGGCAGCTTCAGGGCTACGTGCACGCCAACAGACGGCGGTTTGCTAGGTATTCGGCGTAGGGCGCCTCATGAGCCGACTTGGTGTTTATTCCGAAGCATTGAGTTGGCCCAAAAGGTCGTCAAGGTGCTGGAGCATCCCCCTGGCCAGGGCGTACATCAATCTCCGCTGACCGCCATCAGGAAATGTGCCTAATGTTTCTCATGGCCTGGCATCTTCTATCCGCATGACCCAAGGTTCTCATGAATACGTATTTTACGATGATGCCATACCTCAACCAGTTTCGAAACCTACATGTAGTATCATGACTCGTATCAACCGCAACGGCGACGCAGACTAACTGGATTAGCGGGTCGGATGGCGTCGATTGATACATAGAGGCATTCTCATCCAGAGGTAAAGATCTTCGATGCTATGCTGTTCAACGACGTCATCTGCTCGTATAGGCGCTCCAGGGGGATCGGAACCGGGCTGGCAACTCCACCTCGGAGCCGGGCTACCCGCCTCACATAACAAGTGCCAACCTGCGACTGCAATCAGCTCCCTGTGCTTCAAGGTGCTGACACAGTTCAGCCTTGCGAGAATCGGTGGGCGGAAAGTCTGTGCTCTCCCAGGGATCGGATCCGTGGGTGTATAGTCGATACCAAGTCACTCCACATGTGGTCGAAGCCAGAAAGATCCGATCAGTCAATCTGGCTTGCCGACGACGGCCACTGGATGGCAGCGAGAAGATACAGTGGTTTCTTGCCGTCATTGCCGAGGCCGAACAAGGCTTCGCAGAGCGGGCGCTACAGCGACGATGGTGCAGCGTCCTCGTCAAGCACGGGCGCCGTGAAAGCCACCGCAACCTTGTTGGCTGTTGATTTGCCGTCGAGATAGTCTGCTGGACTCTGTGCTTCGTCGGCATAGCAGCCGTCGCCCGCTTTGAGCTCTTGTGGAGTCGGAGCTACACAACACTTGAGCCGGTCTGTTTTGGATGGCATTTCGGGCCCTGGGAGGTTGGAAAGTACGAGGTTGGCGACAAATCGATGCATGCTCTGGTCCGTGTTGGATTCCTCTGATGAATGAATTCATTGTTGGATGTTCAATACATGTAGGGACACATGAGGCCAGAGACTCTTGGTACCAGCGAGTAACTGCATTTCGCTTCCAACCATCTCGTGTCAACTTGGACCGAATGCTTCGGACTCTCGGCTCTCCAGGCAGGTCAGAATGCGGTTGGGCTGGCTCAAGGCCGATGGCTAAGCCGCTGCAAGACACGTCCTCCTCCAACACGTCCTCCTCCAACACGTCCTCCTCTAACACGTCCTCCTCCAAAGAGTTACAGTCATGTTCTCGCGAGGGAGAATGAAAGGCATTGGCTGCAGAGTTAACCCGAAACAATATTCGTTCTTGGACTGATGGTTGGCTCAATTCGAGTATCGATGAGGGGGGATGCGAATACTCGATCCCTACCAGCGCAACAACATTCCGTAGACTTTTTGGGGTATCCGTCGCGGCGGTTACACAAGACGGGCCCGAGTCTTGATTCTGTTCGCCATCATCTTCAAATCATTCGTCAGCGAGCCAAGAAGCAGACCTTTCCGACATTCTAAATCATCTGAGCATATTCTTTCTACCCTCAGCATCCCAAACAGAAGCCGGACAGCCATGCAGCTGATTGTCGTCGCCTCGATGGTCCTGCTGGCCAGCACTGGGCTCGGCCGCCCCATGACGTCGCAAGCCGTGGACGATCAGGCCCTCCAAGGGGGCATACTCGGCGCGAGTGATGACGGAGATCTCCTCGGTCTCGGATCGCTCCTTTGCGGCGCAGGAGCCGGCGTTCTCAACAGCCTGCTCAAGTTGCTGGTGGGCGCAAAGCACAGCCTCAAGCTGGAGGAGTTGGTCTGCGGCCCAAAGGGCAAATAGGGGAGGGGATGGAGGATACTATGGCGATTGAATTTCTACATCCCTATATCATGATGACGACAGTTGGCCCCTTTCTCTGCGTTAGACTTTGTGATAGAGTTTGCACCAAGTCGGTAATTGACATGATTGCAACGCACATGCATGGTGGACAAGACTAGCGGAGGTTTCAGCTTTTCTTGTTAGCCAGTGCCGTTGACCATTGTCCATAAGTCGTCTGGAGGGGCCGATGAGATGGGCGAGAGTGGCCAGAGTGTCTCGGGCGACATGAGTGAGGGAAGGGAGGGGGTCCCTTGACTCGGCCGGCAGCAGGGGCGGGCTGGTTGAGGAGAGGTTGAGACTTGTGAGTTGTGACACTTGCCAGAGTCCAACCTCGGCTACTGCAACAGCCCCAAGTACATATGTACAAACAGTCACAAGCACTAGGTACCTACCTAGGTAGGTACCTAGGTAGATGTAGAAAATAGACCACAATACCAGTCAGCTCTAACGGAGGTGCCTCCACTTTTAGTTAGAGATAAGAGACTGGTTCAACAGTAGGTACCTACCTAGTTGGTTACCTAATAGTTCCTCCTGGGCTGGTAGGGAGTCTCAGAGGTGGGGCGTCCGGTCGGCACGGGTGGCGGGTGCAGGGTGGCGGGTGGCGGGCGCCGAGGGAGGAGGCGTCTTATCACCAGAGTCAGTGCCTCTCAACAGCCCCCGGTACCTTTTGCCTCGACTTGGAAGCCTTGTGCTGGGATTCATGCCACAGAGGGGGCACTCCAATGTACATGGGTGCCCTGAATGGCACAATCATGTCGCGAGATGATACAGCCATGTCTGCGAATACAAACCAGAAACCAGCTGTTGGTTCATGATAGTAGGTAGAGGTATCTAGCAATCAATGTCGCTGGTAGTCAATGTTACTCGTCATGTTACTCGTAGTATTTCATTTCTTGGGGTCTCTGCTAGCGCACAGGGCACAGGGCGCAGGCTAGCCGCTGGCCACAATCAGGCCACAGTCTTGTACAGAGGTATGTATGTACAGAGTACTCTGTAGAAATGCTCCTCTGTACTTTTGCGTCAAACCCCCGTTAAGCAGCGCGAGCCACTGCGTGGGGGTGCGTGGGCGATGGCGGTGGGGCTGCTCGGATTTTTCCTCAGCCCGACTGCCGACTTTCTGTCTCTCTTTGTTTGTCTTATGCTCTCCAACTTGGGTCCAATCTCTCCCACCGCCTGCCCTGCATCACGCCCTCGTCTCCAACTCTTACCTATATCGCCGTCTCTCTCGACATGCTCGGATGACGACCGATGACGAGATGAAGGCGCCTCACCATGCCCGTGCCGCCTGACGCCCTACCCCACGTCTCGTCGGCCTCCATGGCCAACGCGCCCCGTTGGCTCCAGGCTCGAGGCTTCCTCGACCTCTTTGTACGCCCTCTGATCCGTGCCGCTCAACCCCCCGTCTCCGTTCCCTCTTTCTGACCGCCCACGCGCCCTGTAGAAAGGCGGCAGCGATCCCCGCGTCGGCTCCGGCCGCCAAGACTCGTCCGGCGCCGGCACCCTCAGCACCGCCTCCAACAGCAAGACGTCGTCGCTCAGCAAGCTCGGTGCCACCTTTATCCCCGTCATCATCTACCTCGTCGTCTGCTTCGTCGTCTTCGCCATCCTCCGCCGCCGATGCAAACGCGTCTATGCGCCCCGATCCATTCCCAGTCTCAGGGCCCCCGAGTATGCCTCCCTGTGCCTCCCCGGCCCTCGCCCTGCTGTCCTTGGCCCGCTCATCAACTTGTAGGCTCCCGACTCCCGCCTTGCCCGCCGGCTGGCTCGACTGGGTCGTCCCCTTCTTCAAGATCCCCGATACCTTTGTCCTCAACCACGGCTCTCTCGACGGCTTCTTCTTCCTCCGCTTCCTCAAGATTGTCCGCAACATCTGCCTCGGCGGCTGCTTCATCCTATGGCCCGTTCTCTTTCCAATTCACGCCACCGGTGGCGGAGGCCTATCCCAACTCGACATGTTGACCATTGGCAACGTCAAGGACCCCAAAAAACTCTACGCTCACGCTCTCATGGCCTGGGTCTTCTTCGGTACCCATCCCCTGCTCTTGAAACCACTAGCTGCCCGTCCTTGATGCTGACTCGTTGTCAGGCTTCGTCTTGTACATGATTGTGCGCGAGTGCATCTTCTACGTCAACATCCGCCAGGCCTACCTCTCCTCCCCCTACTACTCGCAGCGCATCTCCTCCCGCACCGTGCTGCTGACGGGCGTCCCCAAGGAGTATCTCGACGAGCAGCGCCTCCGCAAACTCTATGGGGACTCTGTCCGGCGCGTTCACATCCCCCGAACCACAAAGGCCTTGGTCAACCTCATCAAGGAGCGGGAGCAGACGGCCACCAGGCTCGAAAAGGCAGAGGTTCAGCTGATCCAAACGGCAAACAAGGCCAAGCAGAAGCAGTTCAAAAAGTCGGCCGCCAAGTCATCGCGAAGGCCCGAGCCTCCCATCTCGGCCACCGACTCCGTCACATCTCGCCAGGACCTCGTCACCCTCTCGACCTGCAGCGCCAACGACCCCTCTCCACGCGGGGGCCATCTTGTCCTCGAGCTGCCGGGCTCATATCTCGAAGTCGAAGGGCAAGTCGAGATGCCCGGCGGCGCTAGCGACCTCGATGCTGCTGCAGCCAAGCAAGATGCAAAGTGCGAGACGGTCAAGGAAGAAGACCCCGACTACGTCCACCCGTACGGGCTCGATCCAGGTCTGCCAGACGTCAGGGGCTCCGTTGCCGCGCAGTACATACCCGTCCAGTCTCGCCCCCATCACCGCCCCCTGGGCAACTTTGGGCGCCGCGTCGACACCATCCGATGGACGAGGAACCGCCTCCGCGAACTCAATCTGCAAATCTTCAAGATGCGCCGCCAGGTCCGCAGGGGCGACGGCAACACTCTGCCGGCCGCCTTTCTCGAGTTTGATACGCAGGAGAGCGCACAGGCTGCGCACCAGGTCGTTGCCCACCACCGACCCCTGCAAATGTCGTCTCGAATCCTCGGCATCCACCCCGACGAGGTGCTCTGGAAGTCGCTGAGAATGTCGTGGTGGGAGCGCATCATTCGGAGGTTCGCCATCTTGTCCCTCGTCACAGTTGCCGTCATCTTCTGGTCCATTCCCTCGGCCTTCATCGGCCTCATCTCCCAGATTGACTTTTTGGCCACACACATTGTCTTTCTTGCCTGGATCAAGCAGCTCCCTACCGTGGTGCTCAGCTTCCTCCAGGGCTTCGTGCCGTCGCTGGCCCTGTCCCTGTGGATGGCGGCCATTCCTGTTATGTTGCGAGGTATGTCCTTGCCGCGAACCCCCTTTCCTACAGTACTAACATTTGGACAGTATGCGGCGCGCAGGCGGGCATTCCCTCGGCCACCATGGTCGAGCTCTTTGTGCAAAAGGCCTACTTTGCGTTTCAGGTCGTTCAAGTCTTTCTCGTCACCACCCTCACCTCGGCTGCTTCGGCCGCCTTTACCGACATTCTCGAGAACCCCATCAAAGCAAAAGACGTCCTCGCAAGAAACCTTCCCATGGCATCCAACTTCTACCTCTCCTACATCCTGATTCAGTGTCTCGCAAGCAGCGGGACCAACCTGATGCATGTCTTTTCCCTAATTCGCCACTACGGCCTGTCGAAGCTCTCGAACCTGCCGCGTGCCCAGTATCGGACTTGGCACAAGCTGCAGCCCGCGCGTTGGGGCGGACTCTTTCCAATCTATGCAAACATGGGAGTCATCGGTACGTCAAGGTTTACGCTGCTTGGATGTGACCTGGTGCTGACGCCTTTGCACAGCTCTGAGTTACGCGTGCATAGCACCCTTGATTCTCATATTTGCGGCGGGAGGGATGGCCGTGATGCGCCTCGTCTGGAGATATAACCTAATCTTTGTCTTCGACTCCGGCACGGATAGCAAGGGGCTCTTCTATCCGCATGCCCTGCTACATCTTACCATCGGCCTCTACCTGGCCGAGCTTTGTCTCATTGGACTCTTTGCCCTTCACCTATCATTTGGCCCACTTGCCCTAATGGTCATGTTTTTTATCTTTACCGGACTAGTCCACTTTTCACTTAGCGACGCCATTGCGCCGCTTTTGCAAAACCTCCCGCAGACGCTGACACTCGAGGAAGAGATACAACAAGAGGAAAAGGCGGCGGCGGAGAGGGCGCGAGAGCGGGCGACGGCGAGGCCGGGCGACGAAGGAGGGGGTCCAGGTGCCGCAAGCAGCTATTTCGACCCGGAGCAGGCATTCGGCGAGGACGACGCGCGAGACGACGACATGGAGACGGAAGACGACGAGGCGACGGTGACCAACGACCGGGCCATCGAAGGGGCAAGCGGCGTCAAGTCTGCCCTGACGGAGTGGCTCAAGTCGAGCACAAAGTCCAAGATGCAAGCGCAGGCACAAAACGTGGGGCTGCCAGACATGCTCGAAAAGGTGCGTTTCTGGGCCGGCAACAAGTACGGCGACGGACCTCCGAGCTTCCTCGCCCGGTGGCTGCATCCGGAGGAGTACGAAGACTTCATCGCCCTCCGCAGGATGATTCCGTCGGACAGTCTCCCCATCATCGGATACCCCGAGGACCACAAGTACTGCGATTACTTGCCGCCGGAGCTGTGGGCGCCGAAGCCGACACTGTGGATTCCCCGAGACGAGGCGCGTGTTAGCCGGCAAGAGGTTGCGCACACGAAAAAGTACACGCCCATCTCGGATCGGGGGGCCAGCCTCGACGAAAAGGGCCGCGTGGTTGTCCACATGGACCAGGCGCCGTTTGACCGGCCGCAAATAATATTATAGGCGAGATTTATGGTCTTGATTGGTGACAATCTAGCCGGCGTGGGCGTTTTCTCACGGCTTCATGGGTCCATCTTGGCTAGGTACATAATAGTCATGCCGCCGTCATGGCGAAGGGCTTTGAACAGTCACAACAAAGCACTTGGATGGCTTGCAAGACTGCGGGTCAGGGAGGACATGCACTGACGTGATCTCTGGGGAAGCTTTTGTTTAATTCCTATTTGAGCTCATCTATTCCATGACCAGGACATTCCTGAAACGAGGCTTGCCTGCCTTTAAGCTGTCGACTGCATCCTGGACCTTGGCCAGCGGGTACGTTTCCACCATGCACTTGACACCGTGGTTCTGGGCAAAGCGAATGGCCTCCTCGCTGTCGAGGGCGTGCCCGCTGGGCCAGCCCTGAACACTGGCGCCCTTCATGACAAGGACGCCCGTGTCGACCTGGACGGGCCCGACGGGGGCCAGGCTGAGGAGGGTGCCGGCGGCAGCGAGGCCGCGGACCAGGGCGCTGATGACGTCTGGGTTGGGAGCCGTCTGGACGATGATGGCGGCGCCGCCGAGCTTGGTGAGCTCGGCTGCGGCGTCGCCCGACTTTGTGTTGATGTAGTGATGGGCGCCGAGCTCCTTTGCGAATGCGGCCTTGTCGTCGCCCGAGGAGAGCACGGCAACCTCGTAGCCCATTTTGCGGGCGTACTGGACGGCCAGGTGGCCCAGGCCGCCGAGCCCCTGGACGGCGACGAGGGCGCCCTGCTCGACGTGCAGCTTGCGGATGGCGTTGAAGACGGTGACGCCGGCGCAGAGCAGGGGGGCGACCTGGGCGGGGTCCATGTCCTTGGGCACGCGGACGACGGCCTCTGAGCGGAGGACGACGTACTCTGCGAAGCCGCCGTCGCGGGAGACGCCGTTGATGGCCTCGTTGTCGCAAAGCTGGAACTGGCCGCGATGGCACTGGCGGCACTGGTTGTCGTGGCCGCCGTGCCAGGGGCCGCCGACGCGCTGGCCGACGGACCAGGCCGACGAGGAGGCGTCGCCGCCGATTTCGACGATGTCACCGACGATCTCGTGGCCGGGGACGCGCGGGAAGACGTTGCCCATGTGGCCGGCGGCCGTGGCCATGTCGCTGAAGCACACGCCGCAGGCCAGCACCTTGACGAGGATCTGGCCGGGGCCGGGCCGCTTCAGCTCGACGTCCTGCAGCTTGAAGGGGGCGTTGGCACTGGGGAGGACGACGGCCTTGTACGTCTTGGGGAGGGAGGGGGCCATGGTGGGTGGATGTGAGGGCGGGCTGGGTTGGAGCGAGTAGGGCGGTGTTTGGATCAAAGTCAGTAGTGGGAGCCAGTTAGACCGACACACTTGTGAACGGGTCGAAGCAGGATAGCTCTTATATACCCTCCCCAGATACCCAACCAAGCGGCCATGGTCCCTTGGGCACTAAAGCGTGGGAAAGCGCCTCATCGTGCCCGGCGTTACCGGCAGCCATTCTTTCTCGTCCCCGCCGCCCCCCTCGTTAGCGTACCGGCTTGGCGCCACGGCCATTCGTTGGGCGCCATGACATCACGCCATGCTCGGCCCAGTGCGTGGCAGGCGGCTAGCCCCGAGTTATGGCGCTCGAGATCCGGCCGGGCCGCCGGGAGGAGACTAGGCTGAGGAGCTGAGAAGGAAGGGGGGAAGGGGGCTTGCGCGCTCGGAGGGGGTGGGGGGGAGGCATTGGAGACTGGGTCGAGCATCGGAGCTGTGGCAGGGCGCGTTGTTGGTAAAATCCGAGAGGGCACGTCTGTCGGAGCGGCGATGCGTGGGCCGGGCCTGGAGATAGCGAGCTCCGGCTCAAGCTCCGGGCCGAGCGGGGGGGGGGGGGGGTCTTGGCGGAGCTTACATAAGCGGCGCGGCCGGCGGACGAGAGGATGGATGGAGGAAGTTGTCGGAGGCGCAGGGGTAAAGGGGCGCTGCGAGGCGCCATTCCAGAACATCCGGTCGAAAGTTGATTGAGCAACGCGTCACGTTGGGGCGCTATCAGGATGCTGGTGGACTGTGACGGATGTCCCGGGTCCGGGAGAGGTCCCCGGCGTCAAGCCACACGGGTAATGGCCCAGCCACAGTCGAGCAGCCACACCTCCCCGCAACGTAAAAGAGGAAGGGGAAGGGAAAAAAAAAGAAGAAGGGCTCAACCCAGCAGCCCAAGTCGTCCCCCAAAAGGAACAAGATCAAGATGCCCCTCGACACGTCCACCTACTCGCTCGCCCTGCTTCGCATCGACGGCCGCCGCTGGAACGAGCTGCGCCGGCTTCACGCCCAGATCCGCACCCAGGACGCCGCAGACGGCTCGTCGTACCTCGAGATGGGCCACACAAAGGTCATGTGCGTCGTCACGGGGCCCTCGGAGCAGCAGCAGCTGCTTCAGCAACAGCGCCGAGGTGCCGCGGGCCAGGGCGGTCAGCGCGACGCGGCCGTCGTCAATGTCTCCGTCTGCGTTGCTGGCTTTTCGAGCGTCGACCGTAAGAGGCGGGGGCGCAATGATAAGTGAGTTTCTGGATGGAGTCGGCGTCTTCTACCTGCCTCTCTTGTGGAGCGTGGGCTGACAACCCCCTTCTTGCCAGACGCATCCAGGAACTCGAAATCACAATCGCAAAAACCCTCGCCTCCACCATCCACACCCACCTCTTCCCCCACTCGGCCATCAACGTCTCCCTCCACGTCCTCTCCCAGGACGGCTCCCTGCTCGCCGCCCTCCTCAACGCCGCCACCCTTGCCGTCATCGACGCCGGCATCCCCATGGCCGACTACGTCGCCGCCTGCACCGCCGGCTCCACCTCGACCTACGCCGCCGCCGACGACGCCGCCGACCCCCTGCTTGACCTCAACGCCCAGGAGGAGCAGGAGCTGCCCTTTCTCACCGTCGCCACCCGCGGCGACTCGGACCGTGTCGCCGTCCTCGTCTGCGAGAGCCGCGTCCAGGTCAGCCGCCTCGAGGGCATGCTCGTCGTTGGCCTCGACGGCTGCAAGCAGGTCAAGCGCTTCCTCGACAAGACGGTCAAGGACAAGGGTGTCAAGATGGTTCGCGAGGGCGCCACGCAAAGGGGCGACGCCATGACCATGGACCTCGACGGCTGAGCCGCCCCTCGACCCGGAGCGACGCGTCTCCAGGATGAATAGCCACACAACTGGCTTCGAGGTTCGCATTCATCTTGTCCAGGCAGGAACCGACAGTCCGCCGTCTCTGTCCTAACTACTGCCACGTATAGTAGGTACAAAGCTCAGAGCTCCTCGTGCACAACCTTTTCCGTCTCTGGGCTCGGCGTCTTGCTCTCGGCCTCGGGATCCGTCGCCTGCGTCGCCTCGGTGGCCTTTTCCGCCTCGGTCGAACTCTCTTTTTTCGGCGCTTCGGCCTCTTCCACCACGACGCCCTTGGGCAGCTCGGCCTTTTTGCCCTCTCCCATGCGAATTGCGTCGATCCACGCCTCGACACTCTCGACTCCAAAGTCGCCCTCGTATTGCTTCCACCATCCCCGACGAGCGTTCATGACAATTAGCTCGACGCCAGACCCGAGCTTCAGGGCATCGCGCAGCGAAGATGTCCCATCGACACTGCTGGGAACAGAAAAGAAGGGAAAGAGATGCCGCTTGCCGTGTATGTACTTGCTGTTGAGCTGGGAAAGGGATTCGACCACCTTGGTTCCCTGCTCAGATGTGTCCGAGGGAACGAGGGCCAAGACACAGGTGAAGGACTTTGGTTGAAGACACTTTTCCACCAGCGTGTCCTTTGTGGTGATGGCGGTGATGGGGATGATGTCGGGGGTTTGGGCTGCGCTCTTGGTCGAGGTGGTGTCGGCGGAGGACTCGGACGTCGGCTCGGGGTCGGTACCTGTCTTTTTGTCAGATCCCATGGGGCAAGAGGCCTTTTTATCCGAGGCTTTGGTCGACGCACTCTTTTCCTTGCCAGCCTTGGTGGCCTTGTCGGCCTTGGGTGCTTTGTCGGCCTTGGCGTTGGCCGGCGCAGGGTCCGGGTTGGGGGACCCGACCTGAGCGAGGAATTCGAGCAGGCTCTTCTTGTTCAGCTCTCCCTCGAACGTGACTGGCTTCTCGTCCTTGGACTTGCCCGGGAAGAGCAGCAGGGTGGGAAACTTTTCGACGCCAAACTTGTCCACGGCAGCCTTTTCCTTGCTGCGGATCTGGCCCACGGAAAGCGTGTCCAAGTAGTCAATGGCGATGCTCCTTAGCAGAGCGCTCGTGGTACCCTTGTCGGTAAAGAGGACAAATTTGGGCTTGTCGCTGGCCAAGAAGGCATCCAGGTCCTTGTCGGTCAAGCGAGTGACGTGGTTGTTAATCTTTTCGGCGACGGCCTCGACAATGCCCTTTGCGGTGCGCGGGCCCTGGTAGTCCTCGACCATGGGCTTTGCGCCGGCCTTCTTGCTGGGGCGGACAATCTTGAGCGTGGGGAAGCCCTGGACGCCCATGGAGCCGCAGAACTGCTTGTTAGACTCTTGGTCGCAGTCGACGGCGGCAACCTTGGCCAGGCCCTCGAGGTTCTTGGCCGCTCTCTCGTAGGCGGGCTTGAGGTTTTGGCAGTGGCCGCACCAGGGGGCGTAGAACTCGACAATCTGGGGCCGGGCATGAGTGTCAGGGGCCGACGAGGGGGTCGGGCAGGGCAGTGGAGGAGAGAGGGCTCACCGAGGTGTAGTTTGACTTTGCAATCAGACTGGCGTAGGAACGGGCATCGAGCTGGAGAACGCCCGAGTTCTTGGTGTACATGCCAGCGTGGACGGCGGGCAGTGCAGCCAAGAGGGCCGTCAAGACGGCTGCGAGGGCGGCGGGCTGATGCATTGCTCACGATTGGGGGGTGACGGATGGGATTGGGAGGAAGAGACCAGTGGCGCGATGAAGCGGCCTTGAGACGGGGGCAAAGAGGCCACGGTTTAACGGCGCATCTCTCGCCTCTGTAAATCTGGCCATGGAAGCCTCACGAAGGGCCTGGACCCCGTTAGAGGCATGCACGGCTGCTCTCTTTCCAGGGCTCAAGCCACTGTGGCGCGAGCTCCGTGTACCTAGGTACTCGGTACGTACCTACCTGCTCCGTCACTGCCCCTGTACCACCTGCTCGGTAGTCCGTACTTCTACAGAGTACACACGGCTGCATCATGGCAGCTCGAATGCACATCTCGACGTCTCCATCCCTCACGACGACCGTCTCTCGACCCGTCCACCGCATGATCGCCTAACGTCAGCCCGCCCGCCCGCCATGACGGAGCCGCTGCCCGCCGCCCTCAAGATCCCCGAGGTGAGCCGGTTCATCAACCGCGCAAACCAGCTGCGGACCGTCAAGCCCGCCATCGCCTACTGGTGTTGGTTCCTCCTCTTCCTCCTCTCGACGCCCAGCCGTGCAACTTTGCCCCCCCCCCTCCCCTCTAACGGGCTTGCAGGCGAGTACCATGCCGTCAACCAAATCGTCGGCAAGAGCCTGCACACGACCGACGACGACTGCTTCAACTTTACAAAGACGCTCATTGAGCGCCTCGAGGCCACAAAGGCTGAGCGCGCCGATGACGACGCCGTCGTGGACAATGACGCCGGCCAGGCATACGTCGAGCAGTTTTCCCAGGAGACTTTTGGCCGCGCCGAGCGGACTTTGCGCGCAAACAAGGTGACGAGGTGTGTTTCTCCACTTCGTCTCCCTGCGGCGCCGTCTTGACAATCACATGTACTAATCGTTCGACAGGCAAACGGCCGACACCTTTGACGCGGCAGCCACCTTTTTCGACCTCACCCGTGAATGGGGCCCTCCCGACCCCGAGACGCTGCAAAAGATCAAGTTTGCAAAGTGGAACGCCGCCCGCATCCTCAAGGCCATCCGCGAGGGCAAGGACCCCAACGAGTCCAACCCCCAGCCCCCGGCCCAGCAGCCCGAGCCCGCCCTGAGCCTCGACGACCCGTCCGTCCAGCAGCTCCTCAGCCCGGGCCCGCTGCAACCCACGGTCGAGGACGCGCCAGATGCCACCGACGCCGCGCCCCTTGCCTCTCCGCCGCCGGCCCAGGAGGGATACTTTCCCTCTGAACCGTCTGCGCCGCCCGGTCCCGCCGCATTTGTCCCGAGTCCGGCCCCAGTCGCCCCCGAAGCTCCGCCTCCATTCTTCCCGGTGGCCAACCCGGCCCCGTTTGGCGGCGCTCACTTCTCAGCCCAGCCACCTCACCAACTCCCGACCAACGTCCCTCGTCAACTCGCGCCATCCTCCCCGGGGGTCCCCGCTTCAAGCATCTCGGCCTCGCCAGCTTGGAGCCCCGTACAAAGCTTCCCGCCCCCTGTTGTCCAGGCCTCCGCTCAAGGGGCTGCCTCCACGGCACCAACGCCGGCGGCCTCGGCGATGAATCACCGGGACCTTAACCAGGCACAAAAGCATGCCAAGTGGGCCATCTCGGCCCTGAACTTTGAAGACGTGCCCACGGCCGTCACCGAGCTGAGGAATGCCTTGGCCGTGCTGGGGGCACAATGATGCCTGCCAACGGGCCACAACCGGGATGGCCATGGTCGAGGATGGTTAAATGACCGGAAACGGGTGTACTTGATTAAATAACAAAGACGCCGTGAGCGCAAGTGTGAGCAGGACGAGCGATATAGTGACCTTCACACCGCCCCGGCCACTGTGTACTGGCTGGTGACTATAGCCCAACTCTTACGATGCAATTATTCAGAGCTAATTTCCTCGCCCATGATCAACCCCATGATCAACTACCCAGGGCAAGGAAGCCTTTTCTTAGCGACCTCGGTCTCCTCGCCTCCCGTGGCATCTACGAATAATGTAGGGTATGTAGGAGCGAGATGAGTCATCAGTGTGTGGGTACGTACCCGAAACCCGGGCTGTGCTGACTCATCCTGCACTTCCTGGGGCATACCTCGGATCTCCTCCCCCTCGGCTCGGTCGTTTCCTTCCATCATCGACTCGTTGCATCATTCATCCATCGTCCCCTCTGCTCCTTTCGACCGGCCCTTCGAATCGCCCACAAAAGCTCTCGTCCCTCTCACACACGCCGCATTCCATCTTCGCCTACGATGGCTGCGCGTGCTACACTCTAGAGGGTGGTTCCTCGTTGAGTCCCCCGACTTGGCCATGGCAACCACCCTCGACGAGCCCGCTCGTAAACCGAGATCCATTGGACCTAGTCGAAATTCCTTGACCTGAACGTGCCTTTGCGGCATCTTTCATCTGCTGCTCTCGGGCCCACGACCAAGTCGCCACCCCTTTGCGCGCCTGGAGCCCGCTCTGCCCCTCGGCCCGACATGCCTCGACGACCGGTCAGAAGCGCCACTGTTCGCGTGGCGGTTGCTCCGCAGCGGGCTTCGACTCATGCGCCCGCGCAAGCGCCCAAGGACGAGGCCGACGATGAGGTCAAGGCGCTCCCCATCGCCTCTCTCACCCTCAACACCCCCTTAACTCTGCTCAAGCGGCCCCAAAGACGCGTTCCCTCGAAACCCTTTCCCTTTCTCTCTCTGCCCTCGGAGTTGCGCATCAAGGTGTACGAGCATTACTTTGGTCCCGCCGACGAAGTCCTCGACCTCGGGCCCGACAACTACAGGCGCATCCACAAGCTCCTGGGCCTCATGCGCGTCTGCAAGCAGACGCACGTCGAGGCGACTCATCTCTTTTACAGCACCAGATGCTTCCGCGTCTTCCCCATCTACCCGGGTCGCTACTTCAAGACCAAGAAGCCGCTGCTCGCCCGGCTCAAGCCTCGCCAGCGCGAGTGCCTCACCTCTCTGCAACTGCGTCTTGGTCCCGGCTGGAATGCGCCCCCGCGAGGCTGGGTCGTCAACGACGCCTTGGGCCTGCAAGAGTGCGTCAAGGTGCACAAGCTCAGCGTCTACGTCGAGTGCGACCCCAGCGACGGCTTCTTCGAGGGCTTTCGACGCTCCGAGGGCTTCTACGAAGGCTTCAGTCGCGAGCTCCTTGCCGGCATCATCAACCTCCTACCCTGCCTCGACGTCATCGAGTTTGATGCCCGGTCGTGCGTCAAGAAGTCGGGCCCCATGATGCAGGGCCTGCTTGAGGTTGCCGCGCAATCTGGGCGCCTGGTTGAGTGGGGGCCGGAGCGCGGCTGGACCGATGCCGACGAGGACGCCGCCGACGCCGCCGCGCTTTGTGCCGACGGCATCTCCATCTCGGGCTACGTGCCGGACGTCGTTGCCGCAGCGTAGACGTTTGGGCACGCCTGGACGATGGCATACTCTGTGTCATACGTGGTCGAGACGGTGCGACGTCCATCTGTCCAGCCCTAGTCTGCCCGGCGCTGCGACTCTGGCTTGTCGGGCTCTCGGCCCATGTCGTCCGCCCATGGCCTCCGCTCCGCGTATGGCCACATTTTCGGCGCAGGGCTTTGCGGGCGTACGTAGGGAGGATGCGCGAGTTCATCTGGGGACATTTGCATGTTTCAATTGCTTTGGCCGGAGTGGAAGTTCTCGTCTCTGTAAGGGCTTGCTCGCATCTCTTCTCTTCTACTACCAACTCATTAGTCGCCCGCCTAGCTGGTCAACTGTCTGGCTGCCCGCCTGCTCGACTGACCACCAAATTGACCGTTGTCGATTGATTATCGACCCGTCTGCCCCATCGACTACGTGCCTGCTGGCCAAATAGTGATGTTGGTTAAGTTTCCACGGCAGATCCCTGGCCATGGCCGGCGAGAATCACCAGCGATTGATGCTGCCATTGTCCAAACAAGCCCATTGTCTTTCATTGTCCCCGAATCGCCAAGCTTCTAGACGCCTTTGGACTCCAGTGAGGAAAAGAAATCTACGTCTAGTCGTCTACGCCCGTCTCCTCGCTTCGCCTCACAGCGACGCCTCCTTGTGAATCTCGATGCCCGGCGGCGCTCCCGTGAGCTCCTTGCAGCGCGCGTAGATGACAAACTGGCCGGAGACGAGGGCGCACGTCATGACCAGACGCGGGCCCAGGCCCGACAGCAGCAGGCGGCGGGGGCCAAACTCGCGGGCCAGCTGGAACATGCGGCTGGTGGCGGGCTGCTTGGAGTCGCCGGCGCCCTTGTTGATGGCGGAGAGGAGGGTGTCGGCGGGGTGGGAGAGGACGGCGGCGGCGGCACCGGCGGCGAGGCCCGACGTCAGCTCGACGGCCGTCGACTCGAGCGACGTCAGGCGGGCCTTGCGGTCGGGCCCCATGGAGCGGTAGATGAGCTCGTTGACGGCCTCGTGGACGGAGAACTGGCCGACGGCAAAGGGCACCTGCTTGAAGAGCAGGGGCACAAAGCCCGAGTAGAAGCCGCGGAGGCCCTCCTCGCGGGCCATGCGCGTAAAGGCGGGAGCGAAGCCCGAGGCGTAGCCGCGCTGCGAGACGAGGCGGATGCGCGTGGCCTCGAGCGGGCACAGCAGAATGTCGGCGAAGAACTCGGCGGTGGCGCTGGCCGTCAGGTAGACGGCGGTGCGCGAGTCGACGGCGCGCTTGGGCCCGCCCAGCATGGTGATGTACTGCTTCTTGAAGAACTCGTAGCCGGCGAACTTGGCGCCGCCCTGGACCAGGTAGCCGACGGCCGTGGGGCCGAAGCCGGTGAGCAGGGCCGAGGCGCCCTCCTTTGCGACAATGGCGCGGCCGGCGCGGAGCATGTTGAGGCCCTTCATCGAGTCGTCGACCTGGATGCGCGTCTTGACCACGTCGATGGGTGTGGCGGCCTGTGGGCGAGAGAAGAGTATCAAGTTAGTTCTTTGCTCTGCGTGTCCGTCACCACGAGACGGCCGCTGCAGCGAGACTCACCCCGTGCGTCGACGTGGCGGCCAGGGCGCCGGCGGCGAAGAACTTGGCGTAGTCGCCGAGGCCAAAGGCCGGGAGCTCGTCTTTCTTGGGAGCCATGGCGGAGGGGCAGCAGCAGCAGCGGCAGCGACAGGAGGAGGAGCTCGAGGCAGGCCCGGTGGCCGGGCAGAGGGTCGAGATTGGTCAAGGGGTAGATGTATGCGGGAGCGTGCGATGCCGCGTCGGCCGGTGGCTGGTGAAGCTTTTTGCATGGGCGGTCGCATCCGGGGGGGGGGGGAGGATGACGTCGTTTCCGCAACTCCCGGGGCGCCGGGCTGTCCGCGGGGTTGGACGTCTCTTATCTTTTCATGCGCATACATTGAGGCATACTATGGGCCATGGCATGGTCCTGCAGTGCATTGTACGAGTGCGCGAGTGTCATGGTGAGCTCCAGGTCTGTCAAACACACCGAGGTGAGCTGGCTGCTGGCACTGGCACTGGCACTGGTACTGGCACTAGACGATGGCGACACGGGCGGGAAAGAGCTACGAGACTCGCACCTTCCTCTGTAAAGCCCGCCATGGCACGGCGGAAAAAAGAAGAAGCAGATCCGACGACGCCTCTGACTCCTCCTGTGACTCCTCCTCTTCCGGGGCTCCCAAAACACGTCGTCTCCCCTCTGACTCTCCCTCTCCTCCCCTTCCCCCCCACGACGAAAAAGCGAGGCGCCGCCCTGTTCCAGCTGCCTCGTACCTCGACCATCCACCATGCACGCAATCGCAGTCTCAACCGCCCCCAGCCAGCAGAACCAAGCCGTCGGTTCGCACCCACCCCTCCCCCCCCAGCATCGCGCAGGTACATGCTACGGCGCGGCTCGCATTGGCCGGTGCGCTGTCTGTCGGCCATTGGGCCAATTCGGAGGCACACGCCATCGAATGTGACGAGCCGAGCCTGCTTACACCCGCATCGTGCATACTCGACGGCGACGAGAAAACATCTGCCACAGACGACGACATGCTTCCTCGACGAGTCTGGTCTTGTCTCGCCATTCGTCGTCCTAACGCTCAGCCAGAGCTGATAGATCCCACCACCTCGCACCATCCAAACTCCTGCCGTCGAGCTGTCTCTTGCATCTCTAGCTCGCCCATGATCCTGGCAGCTTTTTGTTTCGCCGGTTGGCTGCAGCCCGACCCTCGAGACGCCCTCAAATTTCCACCCTCCCCCGCTCGCCTCGTTGCTTTTTGCTGCCCCCCCCCAGCCCATCGTACGAGCCCTCTCTCGATTTGGCCGTTCCAAACAGGAAACACGGCCGCCACCAGAGAGCAATAGCAGAGAGTCAAGCAAAGCGCTCGTCTCTTCGACCAACTGACGAATCATCCGTCTCGTCCGTCGTCTTGGCCCTGCCCGGCCCCCCCTCCCTCTCCCAACCGCGACCTTTCTCGTCATGCCGCTCCGTGGCACACGCAACTATCCCGGAACTGCAAGCCCAGGCCCACTCGCCCGCAAGAACCTGCCGGCCTTTTTTCCCGCCCGCAGAGCATCCCTCCCCCCCACTGCACACTGCCTCGATTACCGTCGTCGGCCATCTCTCGCGTCTCCATCTCGACTTCTAGGTAGGTCTGGGTGGGTACCATAAGGTCGACGGCCGTCTGCCTGTTGGCAGAGCTCGGCAGACGGACGGTAGGGCTTGCCGAGACCAAGGAAGAAGCGAACTCACGTGCTGACGACGCTCGTCAATTCGACGTTGCCTGTCGTGCTGATGCCAACGCCCGTCGCCATGTCTTGCCTGGCTGCACTGGCGCACTGCTACGCTTCAGCCTCCACCCACGAGTCCCCCATCTCGAAGCGCCGACAGGGATGCATCAAGCCAAGCCCTCGGGTCCTCCATCTCTGGCGACCTGCAACAAAAAAGCCTCCCGGACCATTCTCCGGGCAGTAGTGGGCCCTCGCCCTCGCGATTCTAGAACCTCGACGCGGTCCGTCACCGCGCAGCACACCCCACCCCAGCTGCGCATGGTCCCTGCCTGGCCCGAGGGCTGTCGGCCGGCTCCCCGTCTCATCGCCCCTGGCCGCTGTGCCCTCGTGGCTGCGTGCGTCTGACCCAGCGAGGCGGTTCGGCCCCACTTGCACCCTCGCCCCGGACCCGTCTGCTCGGGCGCCAGCACCCTCTTCCCCTTGTCGCGGGAAGGCGTCGGCGCTAGCAACCGCAACTCCCATGCCGACTGACCACTCAGCACATGCTTGCGTACAGTGCCACCTGGCTTTGTCATTGACGCTCGTTGCCCGTTACACGAGGCCTGCTGTCAAGGAGGCAGGATCGCCGTCGGTCGCACCGGGGGCACCCGAGGCCACCTGGTTATGCGGCAACGAGGAAAGAGGAGAGAGGGAAAGAAAAGGGAGGGAGGCAAGCCATGGCTGCCGGTGGGACCGTTGCCTCGCAGAGAGAACCGACTGGCGCGGCATCGAAACCCAGACGCCCGGGTCCCAACGAGCCCTTGCTCGCCGCTGCATCTTGTAATATGCCTGCAGCTCGACCACTCAGGCTGGCCTACTACCCGTCGGTCCCGGGCGGCCACCTCACCCACACCCCTCTCTTCCTTGTTTCATGCCCCTTTTTAAAGCCTTTTTAAAGGCTGCTGTCAAGCCGTTTCGCCGCCTCTCCGGTCCCATGGACATCTCATCTTGACACTGACGTGGTCTGCACTTTACCGCAAAACATCAGCCATGTCCACCACGGACTCTCCTCGAGGCATCGAGCCCGCCCGCCCAGCATCTTGTGACAACGAGGGGAAAGAGGCCCAGCCAAGCAGAGGGAGCGGCATCAGCCTGGCTGGTATGGTGGTGGGCAGCACGTCGTAAGTATCTGGAGCCAAACCGCGCCATTTGAAGCCACCTCCCTCTGAGCCACCGTCCTAGACAAATCGGCACCCCCGTCTTCGCC
This sequence comes from Ophiocordyceps robertsii, assembly GCA_027405785.1. Lineage (NCBI taxonomy): Eukaryota > Fungi > Ascomycota > Sordariomycetes > Hypocreales > Ophiocordycipitaceae > Ophiocordyceps > Ophiocordyceps robertsii. Next base: position 42,346 of record JAPEBW010000597.1, read on the forward strand.
CCAAATCATAATTTTCCGGCCCATCGGTCCGACTGGAGCAAGTCGCCCTGGTTGCTCACGGCGCCGTTGGAGACTGCCATGGCGGATCGGCTTTTTCCTGCCAGTCCCGAAGGCGAATACCCTCTTCTCCCCCCGACGAGCACTTCAGCCCCGCCCTCGTCACCCCTCCTCCCTCTAGAGGCATATTTGATGGACAAGAATGATCACGAGCGTCGGCTCTTGAGGCTCTCGGGCTGTCCGAATATAGCCCTTGACCCGTATAAGACGGATTTTGGGCCCGAGCCAGAATGCAGCGGTCGAGCGTCCAGGGGCCGGGATACGGACGAGCTCTCGGAGCCGCTCTCTTCTTCCTGGGACTACGTCGAGCATGATGACGAGCCCAAACAAGGGACGCAGGACGTGCCAGGCTCTGGATACAAGACGAAGGTCGAGGATGCCAAAGTGGCCGACTGCCGGTCGGATGGGCACCGGGAACTGAGACGGTGGGCGCCGGCAGCCAAGCACCACCCCGAGTCGCTCCCCTCCGCAACCTCGTCCTCTCCCCCTACCGATTCCGAATCCTCGCTCGTATCTGACCTCGGCGTGGATGCACCCCTCGCAGCAAGGCATACGGCTCTTCACCGCGAACTCGAACAAGCGGGCCTAGGCGGGCTCAGGGCGAGCATTCATAGCCGACATCGCTTTCACCGGTGAGAGAAGAAAGGCCCATGTTGAGACGCTTCCGGCGTGGACTAATGTGGACTACGATGCCAGGGCCGGTGATGAAGGGCCTGGCAGCATGCGGGTCAGGAAGCCTCTGCTGCAAAGGCGTCGCCGGGAGGCCAAGAGGGATCCTTGACGGACGGGGCGGCACGAAGATCAATGTCACGACGGTCACTGTCTAGTGTTGAGGGGGGGTTTTGAGTCAAATTAATCTTTGATTGTGACTGCCCAGGCAAAGCGCCGTGGAAGCAAAGGCTGTTTGTTGTAACGCCATCTCACTACTATACACAGACATGAACAGACGTTTCCTCCAAATCCAACCCCGTAAAAACACACGCTGCCCGACCATTGTTGACGTCTTGGGTATCCAACTCAACTCGACAAATCCAGCCATGCCCAACGCCAATTCCCATGCCAGTCCATGGCCCTGCCCATACATACCCTGCCTGTCCATAGCCAGTCCCTGCCCAGCCCATGACCCAGCCCATGACCCAGTCCATGACCCAGTTTAACATATCTGCTTCTCCCTCTTCTCCACATGTTTAACAGAGATTTTGCGAGGCCCAGAAAAGGCAGTGGATATGTCACGGTACCAAGACGAGGCAAAGTGGCACCCGTCACCGGCCACGGCATGGTCCCTCTCGGGTCCCGTGTAGCTGCCGATTTTTGTGACGAGTTGATAGCCACGATCGTTGTAAACTTTGGAAATGTGGCGGCGCAAGCGATCCTTGGCGACGTGCAAGGCAAAGTCCATGGAGCCGCTTGAGATGGAGTCGACGGTGAGGGAGCAGGCTCTCGTACAGGCGGCTGCGAGGCGCTGGCCCAGGTCCCGGTCCAAGGGGCAGGTGTTTTGGGGGCCCCCGACCAAGTCGCGACGGTGCATATGGTGCAGCACGACTTTCTGAAAGCCTTTCAAGGTGGACAGGCGGGACTCTTGCCTGCTCTTGCGAGACGAGGCGGCACGCTTGCGGGCCGAGTTCAGCCTCGGGCCCAGGCCCTTGTTGCTGGCGACCAAGTCTGCGGCAGCGGCAGCGGCAAAGGCCTTTAGGTCTGCATCGACGGCAGTGCCAACGACAGCGGCAGAAGTGGCGACGGCCTCGTTGAGATCCTGCATGCCTGAGTCTCGGCTGCCGAGGACCGGGCGCTTCTTGAGGCAGCTCTTGAGCGGACCGGGGTGTTTCCGCGAGGAGGCGACCAGGCTGAGGGCTGCAAACTTTACGCCAAGCTCCTCGACGGGCGGTCTGGGAGTGTCCGCGTCAAGGGCAAACCTGACGTGTCCGCTGCGGCGGTTGCTGCCCTCGGGCCCATGTTGAGAGGGCGAGATGTGCCGAGTGTTTGTTGCGGGCCGGCTCGTGACGGGCCGAAGAGGATTGGTGGCCTCGACTGCAGAGCCCGGAGCGGCCGCGGTGGTTTTGATGGTGGATGAGAGGTGCTGGTCACGGGCACCATGGCCAGGGTGACACCAGTATGGGGCGTCCAGGACAGCAAAGGGGCCTCGTGCTGGTTGCTGGTAGAGAGGGTTGCTGGTCCTGGCGGCGCCATGATGGGCAGCGTGAGCAGCGTGGTTTTGCATGGCAATGTAGTTTTGCTGCGTGGCAATGGAGTTTTGCAAGGCGATGCAGTTTTGCATGGCAATGTGGTTTTGGTTTTGCATGGCAATGTGGTTTTGGTTTTGCATGGCAATGTGGTTTTGCATGGTAATGTGGTTTTGTATGGTAATGTGGTTTTGTATTGTGATTTGGAAGATGGGTTTTTTAAACTTTGTCCCCAGAGTTTGCGTGGTCTCGTGATCCCTCTCGACCTCTCTCCGCGTCTCTGGCCTGGGGTTTGAGCGAATCCTTGTGTGTGTGTGTGTGTGTGCGCGCGCGTTTGTTTGTGTGTGCCTTATGTGTATGTGTGTGTGAGAGTGTGTGTATGTACGTGTATGTGTGTGTAAGAGTGTGTATGTGTGTGTGTTGGCTTGTTTGTACGCGCGGGCGATGATTCTACGGCAGGTCTTCAGAGCGGGAGAGAGAGTCGGAAAGTCGTCAAGGAGTAGCAAATAGCAGCTGGAAAGACGAGCACGGTAGAGGCTCTAGTCGGACGCTTGCTTGCGTGGCCGTGAGTGTGTGGTTTGGCCGTGGTTTTGCGTGCAAGAGCGTGACTGCGTATGTGGTTGTATGTGCAGAGTGTAGATGTAAAGGGGAAGAAGAGAAGGGGGCCAGGCCAGGCCGCGGGGGAAAATGGCCTTGCTTTATGCCCGTCAGGACCTCCACGCAATCAGTGGGTGGGGCGGTCAGCGAGAGAAAAATCTCTGCCAGTGCCATGGTTGCCTTTGCGCTTGTCGAGAGACTCGGGGCCAATATGGGGTCGTGGCTGCTAGGCGTGCCGCTTCTATGGTAAAGGGGCTGCCTGTGTGATGGGGCCGGGGAAGCATGTCGTCGGGATCGGTGACGAGTGTGTCTGGCTGCGAGTGTCGCTGTATTGTATGTCTGTCTCTGGCAGGTTGGGAGCATGGTCCCCGGAAGAGGGAGCCAAGAGGTAGGAGCTGCGGGCGGGCAAGTCGGTTTATATGGACGCATAGCGACGAGACACGGCCTGAGAAATTCCCGTAGTGAAGCAGTGTGACTCATGTCGATATGCCTTGGAGCAGAACCTACACACGGGGGGGGGGCGGAAGCT
>JAPEBW010000598.1:0-45665 GCA_027405785.1 Ophiocordyceps robertsii
TGCATGTCCGCACTTTGTTCTGCTTCTTTTCTTTTTCGGGAGAGGGAGGAGGGGCGTTTCATAAAGACGTGTATATATGTAGCTGTTCGTCTTCAGAGCCGCGTCGTTTTCCTCTTCCCCGCGCCAGCCTTTTTTGGCTTGATCCCACAACGGTTGTCAGTGCAAGACAACTAATGGTTCATTGCAACAACGCCCTGCACCAGCCCAGGCAGTCCAGGGCAGCCCGCCTCGTCTCGTGAAGCCTCTCCGAGCCTGTCCCGGTGTCGGCGGTGAGCCGGAAACTTTTCTTCTGTTGGCCGCCTCCTTGGGGGTTTCTTCGGAAACCAAGGCAACCGCCCTCTCGGCCGCCCTTCGGGATTTGAGCGACCAAGGTACGTACGGATGTAAATGTACAACTTCGTATTCATGTGCATACATGCAGAGTACATACTGTACTACTAACAAACGCACATACATATGTATTCGTACGTGTGCATTGTACTGTACTCTGTACATATAGAGTAAATTGTACATACATATATATGTATGTAGAAAGCCTGTTTGAGCCTCATTTTCTTCCCCTGCCGCAACTCGCCATTCGGGACGGGCGAGGCCCCCAGGGAAAAGGGGGCGTCAGAAGGAGACCGAGTCGTCTTCTCTACTGCAAAGCCCGACCCGACACAACAAACAAGGCCGCACATACTTCTAAATCCAGAATGACTAGACCAAGAGAGGCAGTCAAACATCTAGAATAAGCCAAAAAAAAAAACATCTTCCGTCTCTGCCTTGTTGTTTCGACTCTTGGGCAGAGACACTCCTCCCGGAACGTCGCCGCGTGCACCCGGTACTACCTCCCAGCCGAATCAAAGCCCAGCCAGGGGCCCTCCGGCCCGGCAGACCCGCAGTAGCCGAAGTCAACCGACGCCGTAACCCTGCTGACCGATTCGCTGTCACGGCACACCACATGTCCGCGATACGTATAAATCGTCTACGGATACAGAGTACAGAGTACTCTGTATGTACAGTCCACTAGGATCACACACGCCTAGCGCGGTACTGTCTCAGATACTAAACGGTGATTGGATGTATCTAGGCAAAGTACTTTATCGCCTTTATAGTACGATAAGGCACCTTTTTCTATTAGTAAGCTATATATACCCTAAAACCTTAAAGAGCTTAGCTAATTAGCTCTTATACCGGCTTAGGATATTAAATAAAAGATACTTTAAGTAGTAAGTACTTCTTACTATATTAAGGTATTGTTAAAAGTAAGCTAAGATACTTAGTATGCTATAATTTGTTACTAAATAAGAATTTTTTTAACTTTAATCTTATAGTAAGACTTATACTATGCTAAGCGTATATAATCTTAATAGACTATATATATAGTTTACTAAGATTATATATACTTAGTAGGGTATTATCTTAAAAACTAAATAGTAATTAAATATATTAAAGTAAAGTACTTTATTATTTTTATAGTATAATTAGGTACTTTTTTATTTTAGTAAGCTATATATACTTTTAAACCCTTAAAAGCTTAGTTAATTAGCTTTTATATTAGCTTAAGCTACTAAATGGAATATATTTTAAAGTCTTATTATAATTTATAATATATAACTAAAATAGATATTTCTTTATTAATATAACGTCTTACGTAGGTACCGGTTTTATAAAGAAAAACTACTTATTAAAAGTAACGTTTTATACTCTTAGAACTTTCTTTTAGGAAGAGATATATTTAATAAATACTAGTAAAGTTAAAGCAGACTAAGTAGCCGACTTTTATATGTTATTTTTGCTTTAGGTTTCTTTTTTTAGTGTTTTAAAAGCTTTTATCGTTAAAAGGTAAGCTTTATAGCTATATATATATAAATAGTAAAAATATTAAGAGAAATAAGGAGAATTCCTATACGATTTTTAATAAGCTAAGTTTATAGGTTTTTAATAAGGAAAGTCTAAAGTCTTAAGGAAGACTTTTAAAAGGTCTTATTATAAAAAGAAGTAGCTATTCTTTAAATTTCTAGCTAAAAGGTTATAAGTAAATTTACGGAAGTTTATATTATATAGGCCTTAAAGGAAATCTTCTTTTTAGCATAGTTTGTTAAGCCGTTTTAACTTAGTATGTAAAAAGCTAAAGGTTTATTAATAATTTCTTTTTATATAATAAATCCTTTGTATTCTTTTTATAAGGCTTTATTATTACTATTATTATAAGCTATACTATAAAAAGAGCGATATTTATATTAAAACAAATGCCTTAAGGTTTAGCTAATATATAGCTAAAGTCGGATAAAATTTAACTTAAACTTAGCTTAACCTTAGCTTAAACTTAACTTAAGTATAAGATATTTAAGTAATATAAATAAGTAAGAAGTTATATAGCGTAAATAAAGTTTTCCTTTTTTTTTCTTAACTTTAAAAAAAACAATTCTTTAGCTATATACGACTAAGCTAAGATTACGCTAGCCTTTAGTATATTTAATGCTTCTTTTTAAGAAGGTTACTTAGCTTAAAAAAAGACTAATTATTAATAAAATAGTATAAGTAAGATAGCTATTTAGCGTAGAAAGTCTAAGCTTAAGGCGGGTAAGAAAAAAAACTAAAAAAGGCAAATGTTAAAATAAAAGTTAAGGAAGCAATCTTCTTATAATAATAAAAGGCTATTAAGATAAGCTCCTAAGTTTAAGTAAGCTAATAGTAGATTTAAACGCTAATAAGCAAATTTAAAGCTTTAATAAAAAAGGTAAAAGAGATAGTAAATATATATATATATATAAAGGGGCCAGTTACAAGCCGGTAGCTTAATACTACCTTATAATATAATAGCAGGGGCTATAACGCCCGCAATAAAAAAAGTCTATAAAAAAAAACTAGTTAAAGCTGCTTTTATCTTTAAGGAAGTTTAATAGCTGTTACGGAACGTAAGATATAAGCGTTCTAGCTACTCGTATGTCGGTATGTTAGATATAAGTAGATAGACGATAATTAACGTCCCGACCCCTAACTAAGGCCGGGGCGAGACCTTTTAGCAATGTGGTATTATCGCACTGTTTTTCTATAGTAATAGCTAGTATCGCTACTATACGCCTTAAGCGCAATATATATAAAAAAGGTATAAGATTAATTAAGACATTTTCTTAAGTTTAAAGGAGGTTTTCTACTTAATTTACAGTAACTTATACACCGGCTTATAGTAAACTATAGTGACTTATTATAGTATTAGTACGGACGAAGGCTATAATTAATAAGAGTTCTTTAAATATATTAACTTTATTTTATTTAATATAAATATTTAATCGCGGGCTATAGCGGCTATATAAATTATTAAATAAAGTAAGAGCTTACTATTTATAGTATTCTCCTTAAAGTTTAAGTAAAGGCTTTTTAAAATAAAAAAAAGCTTTTAGCTATAAAACATATAAATTGTATTTTTAAAAGGCGTCTTAAGCTTTCACTTTAAGAAGGTACTTATAATAGTTAACTTTTTAAGATTAAGCGTTTTAGCGTATATTAATTAAGTAGCGTAAGTTATAATAAAGCTAAAGTAGATTTAATAAACTTAGTAAACTATTTTAAAGCTAAAAGAAAGTAATAAACGGGGCGACTTAAGACTAAAAAGACTTAAAAAACGATACTTTAATAAGGTAAATTAATATTATAACTTAGCTAAAAGAAGTATAAGGCCGACTTAATACGCAGAAATATTTAGTTTTTCAAACGACTTAGTATATTACTTACTTTTAAAAGCTAAAAGAAAGGGGACTTTATAAGTAGCTATAATTATAATCGGGAAAGTAACTAAGGAAAATTTCGATTAAAGAAAAGAAAAACCTTCGTATAAAGTTAAGCGCTAAAAAAAAAGATAATAAACGGCTAAAAATTTTAAAAAAGTACTTTACGCTAAACTTAGTATTGCTTAAGGATAATATTAATAAAAAGGAGGGGCTAAATATACTTATAAGTATAAGTTATAAATATTAAATTATACTAAGTAAAAAGGCATTAATAAAGCTATAAATACTTTTAATAAATAAATTAAGTAAGCAATTGTCGCTTTTTTTTAAAGATCTATTAACGCTTTAAATAAAGGGAATTATAGCGCTTAAAATAAATATTTGTGGGTATTAAAAATAAATATCTATTACTATAGTACTAAAGTTAAGCTATAATATATTTCTAAAAAGGCTAAAAATAAAGATTAATAAGTTAGTTTATAACGCCGGAGGGGACTAAATTAAATATAGGAAAGAGGGGATTTAAATTAACTTTTAAAAGTTAAAAAGGCGGTAAAAATATAAGTATTTAAGAGGCAAAGCTAATAAGCGCCTTAATGCTTACGGCGGAGTATTTATAAAAAGGGGCTTAAAAGAATAACTAAAAGTAGCAATAAGCACTAAATATAAACGCAATTATAATAAAAAATATAAAGAGGGCCTTTTAACTAAAAAGGCTAATTAACTTAGTAAACTATTTTTTAGCTTAAGCGCTATAAGTATATTTAGACGTTTTTATACTTATAAAAGCACTTAAGTAACCCCCGTTTTAACAAAGTATAAACTATAAGATTTATCTTATTTAAATAAAGATAGTAAAAAGCTATTATTATTATAAGAGCTTTTATATAATATATTAAAAGAGGGGCTATTTATTCTTAAAAAGACTTTAAAGAGGTTATTAAAAGTAAAATTTATCCGCTTAAGTAGCGTATTAGCTATAGCGTAAGTATTATTTAAAAGAAAGTTTGACGGCCGCTTATACCTTTATTATAACTACTAAGCTAAAAATATATTAATAAAGAAGGATTAGTATATGCTGCTATTAATTATTTAAACGCTATAAATATTAATAAAAGTATATTAACTTATAAAACTTAACGTTATTATAGTGTTTTATAAAATTAAAATTGCAAAAGGCTATAAGTTTAAAATAGCTTTTAAAATAACGTTTAGCTTATTAAAGTAGTAAGTATACTTATTCGGCTTTATAAAAGTGCTAGTTACTTTTAATACTTAATTAACTAAGTATTAAAAGACTACCTTTATAAGTTTCTTAAAATATATATAAAAAAATACTAATTTACTTATTAAAGCCACTTTATAATTACTAAAAGAATGTAATAAAGGTGCTAAAAAGCTATAAAAGGTAACGTTTTTATTAAACCTATTAAAATATAACTTTGCAATAAAGAAGGTTCAGTACTTAGGTTTTCTTATTTAAGCTAAAAGCAAAGTTAAATATAACTTAAAGAAGATTTAAGGTATTTAAATATAGTAAGTACTAGAAATATAAAGGGCGTTTAAAGCTTCTTAAAATTTATAAATTATTATTATGCCTTTATCCCACTTACGCTAAAGCCTTTTAATCTTAAAACTATCTTTATAAAAAAAGCATAGCCTTTTTATATACTAATAAGCACTAAGCCGCGTTAAAATCTATAAAGGATATTCGTTATAATATATTAATATTATAATTATATAACTTTAAAAAAGAGATATACTTTAAGGCGGATTACTTAAGGTATATAAAAAGTAAGGTGCTAATATAAATAAGGCTAAATAAAATATAATACTTAGTAAGCTTTTTAATAAAATAGTTAAATACTAAAAAAGAAAATTACTTAATTTATAAAAAAGAGCTACTTATAATTATAACATACTTTAACTTTTAAAGAGCAAAGTTATATAAAACGCCGGTATTTATAATATTAATAAATAAAAAGAACTTAAAGTCTTTTATAATAAAAAAGAGGTTATATAAAAAGAAAAGTAAATAAGAAATAAAATTTACTTTATATAACTCTATATTAAAGTACTAGTTCAAAATATTAATAGTAATACTTAACGTATTATCGCACTATAACTAAAATAAGCTAGTAAGTAAATTAAATAAAAAGAAAATAGGATATATAGTTTAATTAATCTTAAATAGTATATAGGTAAAGATTATATTACGGAATCTAAATAGCCACGCCCGGACTCCTTACTTTACTCTTATAGAAGCTTTATAGAACCTTATAATAAGAACGCTTAAAGCATATACTATAAAGGCTCGCTTAAGGAAATACGATAAATATTACTAGTTAGACCCTATTAAGGTCTTTAAGATACTATTATAAAAGGTTGAGAGCCTACTTAACTATAGTTTATAACGTCTGACTATAGTTTACGATATCTCTAACTATAGAAGATACTATAAAAACTATTAAGCGGATTCCGCTAGTATCTTTAAAGGATATCTAAGGATTTCCGCTAGATATCCTAACTATAGTTTAACCTATTTTTAACTATAAAAGCACCTTAAAAATATAAGATAAACCTAACCGCGATTTTTAAGGGATATTTAAGGATATTTAAAGGATTTCCCTAACTATTATTTATAGTGTTTTTAACTAAGCTTATACTTAGTTTATTAAGCGATTTTATAAGGATATTTATAGTTTATCTATATACTATAGATAGTATAGTTAAAGACCTTTAAAATTTGCTTAAAGAACTAAGTATAAAGTTACTAGCTATTCTTTTAAGAATAAATAAGCTTTTTACTATTTTTAAACCCTTATATATGTTTATATATAATAATTAGTCCGTTATACCGGCCTAATTAATAGTAATTAGTTTATAGTACTAGCTTTAACTAGCGGTAATTAGTCTATAATACTAGCCTTAACTAGCGGTAATTAATCCGCGCTTTATCCTTTTATTCTTATATTATAAAGCGTAGTAAATAGTAATAATTCCTACTTATTTAAACGGAAATCTCTTAAATATCCGCTAAGCTACGAGCGACTATATCGCACGATTAAGTACTTATCTTATAAGAAGTTAAATACTAAACGATATTTTCTTTAATAAGAAGCTCTTATTAGCCTTTAAGTTTAACCTTAATAATAAGTACCTTTTCCTTAACGCGCTTATAATAAAACTTTAAGATAAATAAGCTATAAAAGCGGAAGAGGCTATAGCTTATTAGGTATACCGGTTTAATAATCTCTCTTACCTTTTTTTAAGGTACTATACCGCGATAGCTTATAAAGTTAAATAAGACGTAAAATAAGTCTTGCTTAATTAAGCTAAGATTACTACCCTTTAAAAAGCAATCCGCTTTTAAAATACTAATAAAAGATAGACTATAAAACAATAAAACCTATATAACTAAGTAAACTAAATTTAGTATTACTTAAATAGATTAATTATCTTTTAAATAAAAAAAGTAAGAATAAGCCGACTTTAAAACTATCTAGCTCCTTACCTATTAAATACCCTCCGGATTAAGCTTATAATAAAGTTACTCTTTCCTTAAGATAATAAGCTTAGCGGATATTTTTACTATATACTATTAATAGAGTTTAGCTTAAAGGCCTTAACCGGAAATCCGCTTTAAAGGATACTTAGTAGTTTCTTAGTTTAGTATTACTATTTAGCCTTATTTACTATAGCCGCGCTAATTAAGGCATTTTCGGGACTCTCGATTAATAAAAACAAGCCTCTTATACTAAGGGCCTTATAGCGCACCGGATTTTAAGACGCGTATAAGATAAAAGGTTAAGCGCTTAGCGAGAGTATTAAAACTAAGACTTTAATATTAAGCAATAAAGATATAATAAGTAATACCCTTAATAAGCTAAACTTATTTATATTAAGCGCGTAAATACTAAGACTAAGTATAGCTTTAAGCCCCTTAGTAAGAATAGTAATAATATTAAACGAATAATTCCTTAGTTTTCTTTAAGTATTAAGAAAAGAAAATACGCTTACTAAGCCTTAAAAAAAACCTTAACTATAAGCTAAGGATATAAGGAGATTAAACCTATTAAGACCTTTAAAAGCATTCTTTAATAAAGTTTAAGAAAATAATAAGGCTAGTATGTTTTAAGGAGTAAACTATTTTATTAACTTTATCCGCTAAAACGCTAATAAAGGTAAAGCCTATATAGACGAATTAGCTATTTAATTGCCCTTTTTTCTTTAAAGAAGTGCGGCGGAATAGTATTTTAAGGACCTCTTAAAACTATAATAAGAAAAACTTAATAAGCTTAGCGTTAGACTAAGCCGATAGATCTTAGCCTTATAAAAACGGTTTAAAATCCGCTTAAATATAGCGATATAAGCACTTAATAAAAAGCGCTTTATTATTAAAGATATAGTAATAAGATCTAACTTTAAGTTTTAAATATCGCGCTTATAATATAAAGCTAAGGCCGCGCTTTATTAACTAAACTACTAAACTATAATAATCTACTAAAGGCTAATATTTACTTATAAAAATTCTTATAACGTTTAATAGGAAATAAGAATAGTAATAAATAGATTAATAAATATAAGGAAATTCTTCCTTAGCTATAAGTTAAATATACTTAAGGATCTTAAAAGCACTTATTAGCGCGAAAAAAATAGGTCTAACTTATAAAAAGGCAAGGGCTAACTAGCTATACCTTATATATACTTAAAGAATAGTCTAGGACGCTTTAGCTATTTATTAAGGGCTTATTAAGGCTAAAGGTTATATTCTTAAACCGCTTAATAAAAGCGGATATATTATAGGCTTTATAGCGCTCGCTAGGTTAAAGGAGAAATCTACTTAAATAGCTAAGAATAAAAGCTAAGGTCCTTTAGCTTAAAAAATAAAGGACTATTAAGACTATATACTTATTAACGTTAAAGCTAAAATAAGTATACCTTATAACTAAGAAAGGAACTATAGTAAAGACTAATAACTATTTAAAGAATAAAAAGTATAATATAAAAAGAGCTTAGTTAAATACTAATAAAAGCTTAAAGGAAACTATAATTTATACTATAGTAAACGTATTATAAAAGGCCGATAAAGTATACGGATTTTATAGTAAAGTATTCCTCTTAAAACATAAGCTTTATACTACGCCCTACGGCGTAAGGATAAGGGGACAAGGCGCGGACTAATTACCGCCGGTCGGGGCCGGTACTGCGGACTAATTACCGCTAGTTAAGGCCGGTACTACGGACTAATTACCGCTAGTCGGGGCCGGTACTGCGGACTAATTACCGCTAGTCGGGCTAGTATAACGGACTAATTACTATACGTAAACGTATATAAGGGTTTAGAAATAGTAAAAAGCTTATCTATTTCTTAAAGATATAGCTAGCTACTTTATACTTAGTTCTTTAAGCTAATTTTAAGGACCTCTAACTATACTATTTATAGTATATAAAGTAAACCGTAGATATCCTCGTAAAATCGCTTAATAAACTAAGTATAAGCCCGGTTAGAAATACTATAGACTATAGTCGGGGAAATCCCTTAGATATCCTTAGATATCCCTTAAAAATCGCGGTAAGGTTTATCCTATATCTTCCGGGGTGCTTCTATAATTAAAAACGGGTCGAACTATAGTTAGGATATCCCGCGGAAATCCCTAGAAATCTCCTAAAGATACTAGCGGAATCCGCTTAATAGTTTCTACGGTATCTTTTATAGTTAAATACGTTATAAACTATAGTTAAGTAAGCTCTTAACTATCCGTAGTTATATCCTAGAAACCTTAGCGGGGTCCGACTAGTAATATTTATCGTATCTCCTTAAGCGAGCCTTCGTAGTGCGTGCTCCGGGCGTTTCTATCGCGGGGTTCTATAAGGCTTCCTTAAGAGTAAAGTAAGGAGTTTAGGCGTAGCCGTTTAAATTCTATAATAACTCCCCCGGGTAAAAAAGAAAAGCTAACGTCCTTATCGGTTTAAAGTAAGGATAAAGTAAAAGGGGTGCTAGGTAATAGCTTCGTAGTAGCGATTTTACGCTATATTAGTAGTACGCTATCCTTATCCTTTTAATAGTTTTATTAGCTTATTTAGCCGATAGTAGCTAAGTAGCTTAAAATAGTTAGTAGGCGGCTTTATTATAGATTCTTACTTTATATTTAGTTATACGGCTTTATTCTTATTAAGGTAATTAGCGCGTTTAGCTAAAACTTATAGTAACGTTTTTCTAACTCTCCTTTAAGGCGTATGTTCGGGCCCTTATTAAGTAGTAAGGAGTCTCCGCGCTAGGGTATACTTAAGTTCCTTAGCGGGATATATTACGAGAGACTAGCTTTATTTAAGCCTTATCTCGTATTATTATCCTACTTACCCTTTTTATACCGTTTTTTAATCCTCCGCTAAGTCTCCCGTTTTACTTACTAGCTTTATAGGCCGCTTATAAGCGAGATATTATATCCTACTTACTACCGCTATTATAGTTATCCCCCGCTCTCCGTCGCCGGGCTTTTTAACTTATTATCCTTCTTATACGGCGCTACTACTTACGCCTTTCCGCCGACTAACGCGCGTCTAGCTACTAAGAAGGTATTAAGGTAAAAGTACGCCGTCCCGCTAATATTAATAGGTATAGTAAGCATCGGGGTATTAAACGTTTATATTCCCGCTTAAAAGCGGGTAATAAGGTCCTTAATAGCCTTAGTGCCCGACTCCTCGCTCTTAAGGTTTTAAATATACTTAATAGTCTTAAAGAACCTCTATATAGAGGGGGCCTTAAAGGCGAGAATATAGAGCGCGTAGTTAGTGCGGCTAATAAGGCGGATATTAAAGCTTAAGAACTTTATTGCTTAGGTTAAAGTTAAGTCGCGTTTAGACTCTTCGCGGGCCTATAAGTAAAACTTAGCATAGTTTATAGCTAAGCGGAAACTCCCGATTATTATAATCTCGTTACCGGAGTATAGGCCTACGAAGCTAAGTTTATTAAGGATTATATTAGTTACTACTAGCGGCTTTTATAAGATTAAGCGGCGGAATATATCGCGGGGCTAGTTATTACTATCTCTTTCGGTTAAGGAGGGACGGCGGATAGACTATAGTAAGGCGCTTATACGCCTTTATATAGCCGGGCTAAGCGTAGCAGTAAGCGGGAAGAGCGTTTACTAAGCGGGACTAAATAGGTCCTTAAAGCTTATAGCGGCTATAAGCTAAGAAGGGGATTTTATAGCATAGGCTAAACCGCGTATAAAGCGAGATAGGGTTTTAGCCGTAGTCGCTTAAGACGCCGCTATAAACCTAGCTATAAACTAGTTAAGCTAGGCCTTAGATATATAGTTAAAGATAGCGCGGACGTTGTTTTAGTTGTTTAGCTAAAGCGGGTTTCTACTAACTACGGCGGCTACTATAGATCTTAGGACTATAGCGAGGTTAGCTAACCTTAAGGCGTTAAGTATTAGCTAGTTATTCCGCTAATAAAGATTTCCGGCTACGCCTTAAAAAATATACGGGCGGCGGGGGCTTCCGGATAGTAAGAGCTAGGCGGGAGGTATAGCGGAGTTGCCGCGAAACCGTCTATCTAGACCTCGCTACGGCATAAGGCCGGGAGGTAAGTCGTCTAAGTTAAGTATTTAAAGAGGGTAGTATAGGCCGTCCTTTACGGTGCCGTAGTTTAGGTTAAATCCGTTAGCTTAAGCGCGGCTATAAAAAGCGGCATAAGTTTATACGGAGGCTTAAACTTAAAGGTTCTAGCTCTTACTAAGGGACTTAAGGCTATAAAGGATAATCGCCTCGTTTCTATAGAGCTTAAGAGCTTATTTATATCTTTCGTATTAAAGGCGTAAAGGCTTATAAGAGAGCGGGCTAAAGAAGTAGTTATAGAATAGCTAATCTTAGCTACGGGAGACGTTAGACGATAAAGGGACTTAAAACGCGAGTATAAGGATCGTAAGCTTAAGGTAAAGAAAGTTATATATATAGGAGTAAGTAAGGTGCGGCGGGCTATAGCCGGCGGTAAAGGGAAATATAGTTATAAAAAGAAAAAAGAAAGGGAGAGAGGGCGGGTAGCGGAGAGAATTTAAATAAGTATGCTATAAGGCTAAAAAGGCCTTATTACTTAAGGTAAACGGCGGTATATTATTATTAAAATAACTAATTACCTTAAGCGTAGTAAGTTATAGTTTCTCGTAACTTATAATAGCTTTTAAGTCTTATGCCTAGGCTTAACCGCTTAATTCTCTTAGTTAGAGAGTTTCGTATTAAGTTATAAAGGCCGCGCGTTATGCTCTCGTCCGAACTATTTAAGTAGCTAACTCCTTTTATACCTTTTTAAAGGCTTTTACGATCTTCGGCGAGAAGACTGCTTTTTTATTTACTTACGAGTTATAGCTACTTAGCTAGCCTTTTTAAGCTATAAGGAACTCCTTCCTTAGCTTTCCGCCGCCTTTTTTTATTATATAGCTTTATAGGATTCGTTTTACTTCTTACTTATTTAAGTAAGGTGTCCCTTTATCCTAAACCGGTCTTAAGCGTATAGCTAGCTCGTCCGCTAAACGTAGTTATGCTACCGAAACGACCGGATAAATATTAAGGGACCCTTTTATATTTAGCCGGTATATAAGCTATCTTACTTTAGCGGTAACCTTAAACGGCTTAGTACGTCTTTCTTAGAGCTTCGCTAGTCTACCGTCCGCGATATAGTAGCCTTTACCGAGCTATAGCTAGACTTAATCGCCGGGCTTAAATTTTAGCGGGCGGTGTTTCTTATCGTATCTATCCTTTATAGCGGCCTAAGCGTAAGCGATAGCTAACCTAGCTTCTTCTTATAAGACCTCTTAGTTCCGTAAGTATAAGTAGTTACTTAAAAACCGGAGGCCGTTATCTATTCTTATCCCTATAATAAGCTTACTAAGGGCCGCGTAAATTACTAAGGAGAAGGAATTATTAAGGCTAAACTAAAGGGCGACTAGCATATTAGTTTAGCGTAGGTCTAAGAAATCGGCGGTAAAGAATTATAGCGCGATTTCTATAGTTTAGTTTCGCCTTTCCGATAAGCCGTCGGTTTAAAGGTGCTAAGCGGTAAATATAAAAAGCTTCGATCTAAAGGCTTGCTATAAGGTCCGCTAAAATGCTAAGGTAAACTTTATATCTTAGTTAGAGATTATCCCCTTTAAAATCCCCTAGTTAGCGCGGAGTAGTTTAATATATAACGCTTATACTTAGTCTTTCGCTATAAACTAGTCGTTGCTTAGGATAAGGAGATATATTTTTAAGAATTTATCGGTTATAGTTAGTAAAGTATTAAAGAAGTTCCTTATAAGATCTTTTTATAAGGATTATTCGGCTTAAACTACTAAAAGCCCGGTAATAAAATCTATCGCTATTATATAGTATAAAACCGGCGGGCTTTAAATCGGGATAAGCTGCTTTAGCGTCTTGCCTTAGTCGGTTTAGTTACGGTAGTAAGTATCGTAGCTATCTATAACCTCGTCTATATATCTACTAAGCCGTAAGATTAAGAAGCTTTTAAATAGGTCTTACTATATATAGGTACGGCCGGCATAAAAGTATCTAGCGTAGGCGTCTTTAACGATCTCCTTAGCGTAAGTCTTAAGGATATATAGTCTCTTATGTCCGTCGTTCTCTATAAAGTATAGTAACCCTTATAACTAAAGGAATAAAAGTCCGGGGACCCTATCCTTATCGCCGAGCTATGCTATGATTTTTGCTTACTATATATCTTCCGTATATCCGTTAATTATCTTTTAGCGAAGCGGCAATTTAATTAATACTTCCGCGTAAAAGAACACGTAGTCTATTATCTCGTCTTCTTAGATATATTTTAATTCCCCTTTTTAGTTTAGGGATACCGGCCTATCGTCTTAATGCGGTAAACGTAAGAGCGCGTCTAGTATAACGTTTTTAACGCCTAGGATATAGCACACCTTAAGCGGGAATTAGCTTAAGTATTAAGACGCGAGGACTAGCTTATCGTTAGATTTTATATTAGTAGAGAATAAGGATTTTTAGTATACGATTCCGTAGGTGCTTATATAGTCGGTAAAGACGACTACCTATAGTGTTCTTATAGATAGTACTATAGTAAATAGCTTACGTATTGCCTATACTAAACCGGCTACTTTAAGTTCCGTAAGCTAGTATTAAGGTTCTTTGCCTTAAAGGGCGCGGCTTAAGTAAACGATAAGCTAGACCTTAGTCCGGGCTAGTAGCGTCTTTTTATCCTATTCCGTGCCTTTTTTTAAGTAAAAAGCTATAGCCGCTACTCCGTATTCTTAGGATATATCGATCTAGATAAATAGTTATCGGGCGGGGTCGAAGTAGTAAATTATTTAAGGCTCGGTAAGTTTTTTAGTTAAAATCGCAAAGGCCTCTTCCTCTTCCGGAGTAGGCTAAAAAGCGGCTTTCGCGGCGTATCGAGCCTATCCTTAGCCCCTTAAGGGAACTCTATCTTCCCGTCTTACCCGGAGTAGCTCTATCTTTCGTTTTTATAAGATATCGACTTCCTTAGCGAAATACGGGACTATATAGCGTAGCTACTTAGTAAGGCCGATTTATTTCTTAAGCTATTAAAGGTTCTTTAAGAACGCGATATCCCTTAAGGCTTATATGCGTTCGTCTATATTTATTAAGCCGATAGCGTTTACTTTAAATCCGAGGAGCTATATAAACGGGTACGCTAAGAAGGACTTTAGTCTAAATAAGGTAATATTATAGTCGTAGAAAGCGCGGAATACGGCTTCTAAATATTAAAGGTGTTTTTTAGCCGTATCGGAGTAGATAATAATATCGTTAATATAGGCTACCGTATATTCTTAGTATCTACGGAGGACGTTGTCGATAAACCTTTAAACGTATGCTAAGGAGTTCTTAAAGCCTATAAGTATTATTAGTAATCTTTTTAGCCCGCGATAGCTTATAACTATAAACCTTTCTCGGTAGTCTTAGTAAACTAAGAACTAATAAAAAAACGATTATGCGTTTACTATATTAATAAACTTCTTTCCTTAAAGGCGTTTAATTATATTGCTTTAAAGGGGCATTAAGTAAGCGTTTAAGGTAGTAATAGCGTTAATCCCCTATAAGTCTACGATTACTTATCCCTTTTCCTTTTTATTTACTGTTTTCTATGCTACGAATACTAGCGCCGCGAATAGGGTTAGCCTATAAACTCGTTTTAATCGGCCTTATACGGTTAGCTAGCTAAATATCGTATCTACTACCTTCTTATCTTTATCGCTTAATAAGTATAATCTTAATACGACTTATTAGTATTGCTATCCTTTTACTAAAGGAATGCGTATATATTTAGATTCGTCTATATATACTACTCCTTCGTCCTTTTAAAGGCGGGGAAACGATTAAAGGATATCTTAGACTTTTAATATATATTTTAGGTCTTTAGCGTAGATCTAAACGCCCTCGTTAGTAGTAAGTTCGGGTAAGTCCTTAGTTCGGCCGATTTTAAGTTTATAGTTTATAGTAAGATCCTTTTATAAGAAGTCCTTAGCGGGGTCTATTCTATTTAGATTTTCTATAAAGGCTTTTGCTAAGGGAGCTATAGCGTTAACCTCCTTATATAGCTAGAACTGCTTATTGAGGTCCGTAATTATCCTTACCTTTTAGCCTTAGTAAAGCACTAATAGTTCCTTAAAATAGTTTATCGCTATAAAGCTCTTATAATCCTATATTATTATCTAGGCGAGCTTAGGGTTATCGGGGAAAAATATTATATTACGACTTAATAGCGGCGCCTAGACCTATATCGGTAAGGCGTAGCTAAAACTAGCTAGAATTATTATAGTAATTAAGCAGATTACCCGCTTACGTATCGCTAGTCCTAGCCGGACTATCTTAACTTCGGCTTTAATCCCTTTATAGGCCCCGATCTATAAGACCGATATAAAGTTAATAAGGTCCCCTTAATAAGGAACTAAAAAGTCTTAGCCGAGTAATATATTAGCCGCTAAGCGTTTTACTATTTAGGCGCCGATCCTTACCTTTATAACCGCGAGGCTACCGTCTAGCCTTCTTAGTATATAAGCGGTAAATTCCGCCTATCTAATAGTAGCTATCCTTCTTACTCCTTAAATAAGAATTCGTTAAGAGGAGTTTATAGTTATATCTTAAAAGGTCTTTACTAAGTCGGCCTAAATAAGGCTTCGGTTTGCCTTAGTGTCCGTATAGGCTTTAATACTTATCTTAGGCCCTTCTTTTTTATAGACTAGTAAGTATACGTAAGTAAATCGTAATAGCCTATTAAGGTTTAATAGCT
Organism: Ophiocordyceps robertsii; assembly: GCA_027405785.1. Taxonomy (NCBI): domain Eukaryota; kingdom Fungi; phylum Ascomycota; class Sordariomycetes; order Hypocreales; family Ophiocordycipitaceae; genus Ophiocordyceps; species Ophiocordyceps robertsii. The sequence continues at coordinate 15,994 of JAPEBW010000598.1, forward strand.
AAATATTAAGGGAAGCCTTAACTATCTAAACGTTCTATAGCTTCCGAATAACTACTTATTATACTAAGCTATATCTTTATATAGCAATATCGCGGTTAAGGTTAAGGGGGTGTTTATCTTCGATATATTAATAGAGCTTATTCTTTAAAGGGAATGCTTCGCCGTAAAATCCGCACGCTTTATCGGCCTCCTATATTAAGTCTGCTATAATATAGATTGCGGTTTCCTTTAAGCTCTCGTTAGTATCCGATTAAGCTCCTTTTATATCGTACTCTTTATCCCTTAGATAGTCGTTAGTCTTTACTATAGTACTTTCCTTAATCGCGGGGTATGCCCGTTTTAGCTTTAGCGTTAGCGAGCGTATAGTCCCGAAGGTCCCTTTTCTCTTTAGCTAAAGGACCTTAACTTATATTCTTAGCTATTCGGGCGGGTTTCTTCCTTAACTTAGTAAGCGCTATAAGGTTTAAGGTATATCCGCTCTTACTAAGCGGTCTAAAAACGTAACCCTTAGTCCCGGCGAGCTTTTAATAGATAGCTAAGGCGTCCTAGACTATCTTTTAAGCGCGTATAGGGTATAGCTAGTTAGCCCTCGCCTTTTTATAAGTTAGATTTATTTCTTTCGCGCTAGTAAGTGCTTTTAAGATCCTTAAGTGTATTTAACTTATAGCTAAAGAAGAATTTCCTCGTATTTATTAATCTATTTATTAATATCCTCGTTCCTTACTAAGCGTTATAAGGATTCTTATAAGTAGACGTCTAGCTTTTAGTAGATTACTATAATTAAGTAGTCTAGCTAATAAAGCGCGGCCTTAGCTTTATATTATAAGCATAATATCTAAGACTTAAAGTTAGATCTTATTATTATATCTTCGATAATAAAGTGCTCTTTATCGAGTGCCTATATTGCTATATTTAGGCGGATTCTAAACCGTTTTTATAAGGCGGATATCTATTAGCTTAGTTCGATACTAAGCTCGCTAAGTTCTTCTTATTATAGTTCCGAGAGGTCCTTAGAATACTATTCCGCCGCACTTCCTCGGAGGAAGGAGGGTAGTTAAATAGCTAATTCGTCCGTATAGGCCTCGCCTTTACTAGCGTTTTAGCGGATAGAGTTAATAAAACGGTTAACTCCTTAAAACGTATTAGCTTTATTATCTTCTTAGACTTTATCGAAGGACGCTTTTAAAGGTCTTAATAGGTTAAATCTCCTTATATCCTTAGCTTATAGTTAAGGTTTTTCTTAAGGCTTAATAAGCGCGTCTTCTTTTCTTAATACCTAAAGGAGACTAAGGAATTATTCGTTCGATATTACTACTATTCTTATTAAGGGGCTTAAGGCTATACTTAGTCTTAGTATCTACGCGCTTAGTATAGATAAGTTTAGCCCGCTAAGGGTATCGCTTACTACGTCCTTATTACTTATTATTAAGGTCTCGGTCTTAATACTCTCGCTAGGCGCTTAACCTTCTATTTTATATACGTCCCGGAATCCGGTGCGCTATAAGGCCCTTAGTATAAGAATGCTACGCCCTATAGCGTGAGGATAGGGGGATAGGGCGCGGACTAATTACCGCCGGTCGGGGCCGGTACTACGGACTAATTACCGCTAGTCGGGGCCGGTACTGCGGACTAATTACCGCTAGTCGGGCCGGTATAACGGACTAATTACCGCACGTAAACGTATATAGGGGTTTAAAAATAGTAAAAAGCTTATCTATTTCTTAAAGGCATAGCTAGCTACTTTATACTTAGTTCTCTAAGCTAATTTTAAGGATCTTTAACTATACTATCCGTAATACGTAGAGTAAACTATAAATATCCTTATAGAATCGCTTAATAAACTAAGTATAAGCCCGGTTAAAAACACTATAGACTATAGTCGGGGAAATCCCTTAAATATCCTTAGATATCCCTTAAAAATTGCGGTAAGGTTTATCCCGTATCTTCCGGGGTGCTTTTATAGTTAAAAACGGGTCGAACTATAGTTAGGATATCCCGCGGAAATCCCTAGAAATCCCTTAAAGATACTAGCGGAATCCGCCTAATAGTTTCTATAGTATCTTTTATAGTTAGATACGTTATAAACTATAGTTAGGTAGGCTCTTAACTATCCGTAGTTATATCCCGGAAACCTTAGCGGGGTCCGATTAGTAATGTTCGTTATATCTCCTTAGGCGAGCCTTCGTAGTGCGTGCTCTAGGCGTTCCCGTCGCGGGGTTCCGTAGGGCTTCCTTAAGAGTAAAGTAAGGAGTCCGGGCGTGGCCGTTTAGATTCCGTAATAACTCCCCCGGGTAAGAAAGAAAAGCTAACGTCCTCGTTAGTTTAAAGTAAGGATAAAGTAAAGGGGGTGCTAAGTAATAGCTTCGTAGTAGCGATTTTGCGCTATATTAATAGTGCGCCGTCCTTATCCTTCCGATAGTTTTGTTAGCTTATCTAGCTAATAGTAGCCGGGTAGCTTAAGATAGTTAATAGGCGGCTTTATTATAAATCCTTACCTTATATTTAGTTATGCGGCTTTATCCTTATTAAGGTAATTAGCGCGTCTAGCTAGAACTTATAGTAATGTTTTTCCGACTCTCCTTCGGGGCGTGTATTTAGGCCCTTGCCGGGCAGTAAGGAGTCTCCGCGCCGGGGCATGCTTAAGTTCCCCGGCGGGATATATTATAAGAGACTAGCTTTATTCGGGCCTTATCTTATATTATTATTCTACCTACCCTTCTTACGCCGTTTTTTAATCCTCCGCTAAGTCTCCCGTTTTACTTACTAGCCTTATAGGCCGCCTATAGGTAAGATATTATATCCTACCTACTACCGCTATCGTAGTTATCCCCCGCTCTCCGTCGCCGGGCTTTTTAACTTATTATCCTTCTTACGCGGCGCTATTACCTACGCCTTTCCGCCGACCGACGCGCGTCTAGCTACCGGGAAGGTATTGAGGTAGGGGTACGCCGTCCTGCTAATATTAATAAGTATAGTAAGCACTAAGGTATCGAACGTCTATATTCCCGCCTAAAAGCGGGTAATAAGGTCCTTAATAGCCTTAGTGCCTAACTCCTCGCTTTTAAGGTTCTAAATATGCTTAATAATCTTAAAGAACCTCTATACGAAGGGGGCCTTAAGGGCGAGAATATAGAGCGCGTAGTTAGTGCGGCCGATAAGGCGGATATCGAAGCCTAGGAACTTTATTGCCTAAGTTAGAGTTAGGTTACGTTTAAACTCTTCGCGGGCCTATAAGTAGAACTTAGCGTAGTTTATAGCTAGGCGGAAACTCCCGATTATTATAATCTCGTCGCCGGAGTATAGGCCTATAAAGCTAGGTCTATTAAGGATCGTATTAGTTACTACTAGCAGCTCTTATAAGATCGGGCGGCGGAATATATCGCGAGGCTAGTTATCGCTATCTCCTCCGGTTAAGGAGGGACGGCGGATAAACTATAGTAAGGCGCTTATACGCCTTTATATAGCCGGGCTAAGTATAGCGGCGGGCGGGAAGAGCGTTCGCTAGGAGGGACCGAATAGGTCCTTAAAGCCTATAGCGGCTATAAGCTAAGAAGGGGATTTTATAGTACGGGCTAGACTACGTGCGAAGCGAGATAGGGTTTCGGCTATAGTCGCTTAGGATGCCGCTATAAACCCGGCTATAAACTAGTTAAGCTAGGCCTCGGATACGTAGTTAAGGATAGCGCGGACGTTATTTTAGTCGTTTAGCTAAAGCGGGTTTCCGCTAGCTATAGCGGCTACTATAGATCTTAGGACTATAGCGAGGTTAGCTAACCTTAAGGCGTTAAGTATCGGCTAGTTATTCCGCTAATAAAGATTTCCGGCTACGCCTTAAAAAATATACGGGCGGTAGGGGCTTCCGGATAGTAAAAGCTAAGTAGGAGGTATAGCGGAGTTGCCGCGAAACCGGCTATCTAAACCTTATTACGGTATAAGGCCGGGAGGTAAGTTATCTAAGTTAAGTATTTAAAGAGGGTAATATAAGCTATCCTTTATAGTGCCGTAGTTTAAGTTAAATCCGTTAGCTTAAGCGCGGCTACGGAAAGCGGCGTAGGTTTATATAAAGGCTTAAACCTAAAAGTTCTAGCTCTCGCTAAGGGACTTAAGGCTATAGAGGATAGCCGCCTCGTTTTTATAAAGCTTAAGAGCTCGTTTATATCCTTCGTATTAAAGGTATAAAGGCTTATAGGAGAGCGGGCTAAAAAAGTAGTTACGGAATAGCTAGTCTTAGCTATAGGAGACGTTAAACGATAAAAGGACTCGGAATAAGAGTATAAAGATCGTAAGCTTAAGGTAAAGAAAGTTATACGTATAGGAGTAAGCGAGGTACGGCGGGCTATAGCCGGCGGTAAAAGGAAATATAGTTATAAAAAGAAGAAAGGAAGAGAGAAAGGGCGGGCAGCGGAGAGAATTTAAATAAGTATGCTATAAGGCTAAAAGGGCCTTATTGCTTAAGGTAAACAGCGGTATATTATTATTAAAATAACTAATTACCTTAAGCGTAGTAAGTTATAGTTTCTTATAACTTATAGTAGCTTTTAAGTCTTATACCTAGGCTTAACTACTTAATTCTTTTAGTTAAAGTGTTTTATATTAAGTTATAAAGGCCGCGCGTTATGCTCTTATCCGAACTACTTAAGTAGCTAACTCCTCTTATGCCTTTTTAAAGGCTTTTACGATCTTTAATAAGAAGACCGCTTTTTCGTTTACTTATAAGTTATAGCTACTTAGCTAGCCTTTTTAAGCTATAAGGAACTCCTTCCTTAGCTTTCCGCCGCCTTTTTTTATTATATAGCTTTATAAGATTCGTTTTACTTCCTATTCGTTTAAATAAGGTATCCCTTTATCTTAAACCGGTCTTAAGTATATAGCTAGCTTATCTACTAAGCGTAGTTATACTACTAAAATAACCGGATAAATATTAAGGGACCTTTTTATATCTAGCTAATATATAAGCTATCTTACTTTAGCGGTAACTTTAAACGGCTTAGTGCGTTTTTTTTAAAGCTTTATTAGTTTGCCGTCCGCGATATAATAGCCTTTATTAAGCTATAGCTAAACTTAATTGCTAGGCTTAAATTTTAGTAAGCGGTGTTTCTTATTATATTTATCTTTTATAGCGGCTTAAGCGTAAGCAATAGCTAACTTAGCTTCTTTTTATAAGACCTCTTAGTTCTATAAATATAAGTAGTTACTTAAAAACCGGAGGCTATTATCTATTCTTATCCTTATAATAAGCTTATTAAGGGCCGCGTAAATTATTAAGGAGAAGGAATTATTAAGGCTAAACTAAAAAGCGATTAGTATATCGGTTTAGCGTAAGTCCGGGAAATTAGCGGTAAAGAATTATAGCGCGATTTTTATAGTTTAGTTTTGCCTTTCCGATAAGCCGTCGGTTTAAAGGTACTAAGTAGTAGATATAAAAAGCTTCGATTTAAAGGCTTATTATAAGGTCCGCTAAAATACTAAAGTAAACTTTATATCCCGGTTAAAGATTATCCCCTTTAGAATCCCTTAATTAGCGCGGAGTAGTTCGGTATATAACGCTTATACTTAATCTTCCGCTATAAACTAGTTATTACTTAGGATAAAGAGATATATTTTTAAGAATTTATTAGTTATAATTAGTAAAGTATTAAAGAAGTTCTTTATAGGATCTTTTTATAAGGATTATTTAGCTTAAACTACTAAAAGCCTAGTAATAAAGTCTATTGCTATTATATAGTATAAAACCGGTAAGCTTTAAATCGGGATAAGCTACCTTAATATCTTACCTTAATCGGTTTAGTTATAGTAGTAAGTATTATAGCTATTTACGACCTTATCTATATATTTATTAAGCTATAAGATTAAGAAGCTTTTAGATAGGTCTTACTATATATAAGTGCGGCTAGTATAAAAGTATTTAGCGTAAGCGTCTTTAACGATCTCCTTAGCGTAAGTCTTAAGGATATATAGTCTCTTATATTTATCGTTCTCTATAAAGTATAGCAACCCTTATAACTAAAAGAATAAAGGTCTAAGGACCTTATTCTTATCGCTAAGCTATACTATAATTTTTACTTATTATATATCTTTTATATATCCGTTAATTATTTTTTAGCGGAGCGGTAATTTAATTAATACTTTTATATAAAGGAATACGCAGTTTATTATCTTATCTTCCTAAATACGTTTTAATTCCCCTTTTTAATTTAAAGATACCGGCTTATTATCTTAATATAGTAGATATAAAAGCGCGTCCGGTACGACGTTTTTAACGCTTAAGATATAGTATACCTTAAGTAGGAATTAGCTTAAGTATTAAAACGCAAGGACTAGCTTATTATTAAATTTTATATTAATAAAAAATAGGGATTTCTAGTATACGATTTTATAGGTGCTTATATAGTTAGTAAAGATAACTACTTATAGTATTCTTATAGATAATATTATAATATATAGCTAATATACTATTTATACTAAACTAGCTACTTTAAGTTCCGTAAGCTAGTATTAAGGTTCTCCGCCTTAAAAGGCGCGGCTTAAGTAAATAATAAGCTAAACCTTAGTCTAAGTTAATAGCGTCTTTTTATCTTATTCCGTGCTTTCTTTTAAGTAAAAAGCTATAGCTACTACTCTATATTTTTAAGATATATTAATTTAGATAAATAGTTACTAAGCGAGGTTAAAGTAGTAAATTATTTAAGGCTTAGTAAGTTTCTTAGTTAAAATCGCGAAGGCCTTTTCCTCTTTTAAAGTAGGCTAAAAAGCGGCTTTTATAGTATATCGAGCCCGTCCTTAGCCCCTTAAGGGGACTCCGTCTTCTTATTTTACTTAAAGCAGTTCCGTTTTTCGTTTTTATAAGACGTTAACTTCCTTAGCGAACTACGGGACTATATAGCATAGCTACTTAATAAAGCCGATCTATTTCTTAAGCTATTAAAGGTTCTTTAAAAACGCAATATCCCTTAAAGCTTATACGCGTTCGTTTATATTTATTAAGCCGATAGCGTTTACTTTAAATCTAAGGAGCTATATAGATAAGTACGCTAAAAAGGACTTTAGTCCGAATAAGGTAATATTATAGTTATAAAAAGCGCGGAATATAGCTTTTAAATATTAAAGGTATTCTTTAGCTATATTAAAGTAAATAATAATATCGTCGATATAAGCCGCCGCGTATTCTTAATATCTATAAAAGACGTTATTAATAAACCTTTAAACGTATACTAAGGAGTTCTTAAAGCCTATAAGTATTATTAATAATCTTTTTAGCCCGCAATAGCTTATAACTATAAACCTTTCTTAGTAATTTTAATAGACTAAGAACTAATAGAAAAATAATCGTGCGTTTACTATATTAATAAACTTTTTTCCTTAAAGGCGTTTAATTATATCGCTTTAAAGGGGTATTAAGTAAGCGTTTAAGGTAGTAATAGCGTTAATCCCTTATAAGTCTATAACTACTTATCCTTTTTCCTTTTTATTTACCGTTTTCTATACTATAAATACTAGCGCTATAAATAAGGTTAGCTTATAAACTTATTTTAGTCGGCCTTACGCGGTTAGCTAGCTAAATATCGTATTTACTACCTTCTTATCTTTATCGCTTAATAAGTATAATCTTAATATAACTTATTAGTATTGCTATCCTTTTACTAAAGGAATACGTATATATTCGGATTCGTTTATATATACTACTCCTTTATCCTTTTAAAAGCAAGGAAACGATTAAAGGATATCTTAGACTTTTAATATATATTTTAAGTCTTTAGCGTAGATCCGGACGCCCTTATTAGTAGTAAGTTTAAGTAGGTTCTTAGTTCGGCTAATTTTAAGTTTATAGTTTATAGTAAGATTCTTTTATAAGAAGTCTTCGGCGGGGTTTATTTTATTTAGATTTTCTATAAGGGCTTCCGCTAAAGGAGCTATAGCGTTAACCTCTTTATATAGCTAAAACTACTTATTAAAGTCTATAATTATCCTTACCTTTTAGCTTTAGCGGAGTACTAATAGTTCCTTAAAATAGTTTATCGCTATAAAGCTTTTATAATCCTATATTATTATCTAGGTAAGCTTAAAGTTATCGGGGAAAAATATTATATTACGCCTTAATAGCAGCGCCCGGACTTATATAGGTAAGGCGTAGCTAAAACTAGCTAAAATCGTTATAGTAATTAAGTAGATTACTTATTTATATATCGCTAGTCTTAGCCGGACTATCTTAACTTCGGCTTTAATCCCTTTATAGGCCTTAATCTATAAGACTAATATAAAGTTAATAAGGTCCCCTTAATAAGGAACTAAAAAGTCTTAGCTAAGTAATATATTAGCTACTAAGCGTTTTATTATTTAAGCGCTAATCTTTACCTTTATAATTATAAGGCTGCTATCTAGCCTTCTTAGTATATAAGCGGTAAATTCTGCTTATTTAATAATAGCTATCTTTCTTACTCCTTAAATAAGAATTCGTTAAGAAGAGTTTATAGTTATATCTTAAAAGGTCTTTATTAAGTCGGCTTAAATAAGGCTTCGGTCTGCCCCGGTATCTATATAGGCTTTAATACTTATCTTAGGCCCTTTTTTTTTATAGACTAATAAGTATATATAGGTAAATCGTAACGGCCTATTAAGGTTTAATAGCTAAATATTAAGGGAAGCCTTAACTATTTAAACGTTTTATAGCTTCCGAATAACTACTTATTATACTAAGCTACGTCTTTATATAGCAATATCGCGGTTAAGGTTAAGGGGGTGTTTATCTTTAATATATTAATAAAACTTATTCTTTAAAGGGAATACTTCGCCGTAAAATCCGCATGCTTTATCGGCCTTTTATACTAAGTCTACTATAATATAGATTACGGTTTCCTTTAAGCTCTTATTAGTATCTAACTAAGCTCTTTTTATATTATACTCTTTATCCCTTAAATAGTTATCGGTCTTTATTATAATACCTTCCTTAATCGCGGGGTATGCCTATTTTAGCTTTAGCGTTAATAAGTATATAGTCTTAAAGGTCCTTTTTCTTTTTAGCTAAAAGACCTTAACTTATATTCCTAGCTATTTAAGCGGGTTTCTTCCTTAACTTAGCGAGCGCTATAAGGTTTAAGGTATATCCGCCTTTACTAAGCGGTCTAAAAACATAACCCTTAGTCCTAATAAGCTTTTAATAAATAGCTAAGGCGTCCCGGACTATCTTTTAAGTACGTATAGGGTACGGCTAATCGGCCCTTGCCTTTTTATAAGTTAGACCTATTTCTTTCGCGCTAATAAGTACTTTTAAGATCCTTAAGTATATTTAACTTATAGCTAAAAAAGAATTTCCTTATATTTATTAATCTATTTATTAATATCTTTATTCCTTATTAAGCGTTATAAGGATTCTTATAAGTAGACGTTTAGCTTTTAGTAAATTATTATAGTTAAGTAGTCCGGCTAGTAAAGCACGGCCTTAGCTTTATATTATAAGTATAATATTTAAAACTTAAAGTCGGATCTTACTATTATATCTTTAATAGTAAAGTGCTCTTTATCGAGTGCTTATATCGCTATATTTAAGCGGATTCCGAACTATTTTTATAAAGTAAATATCTATCGGCTTAGTTTAACGCTAAGCTTACTAAGTTCTTCTTATTATAGTTTTAAGAGGTCCCCGGAATACTATTCCGCCGCACTTCCTTAAAGGAAAGAAGGTAGTTAAATAGCTAATTTGTCTATATAGGCCTCGCCTTTATTAGTATTTTAGCGAATAAAGTTAATAAAACGGTTAACTCCTTAAAACATATTAGCTTTATTATTTTCTTAGACTTTATCGAAGGATGCTTTTAAACGTCTTAATAAGTTAAATCTCCTTATATCCTTAGCTTATAGTTAAGGTTTTTCTTAAGGCTTAATAAGCGCGTTTTCTTTTCTTAGTACTTAAAGAAAATTAAAGAATTATTCGTTCGATATTACTACTATTCTTACTTAAGGGCTTAAAGCTATACTTAGTCTTAATATCTATACGCTTAGTATAGATAGGTTTAGCCCGCTAAGGGTATCGCTTACCGCGTCCTTATCGCTTATTATTAAGGTCTTAGTCTTAATACTCTCGCTAAGCGCTTAACCTTTTATTTTATATATATCCTAAAATCCGGTGCGCTATAAGGCCCCCGGCATAAAAAGCTCGTTTTTATTAATTAAGAGTCTTAAAAATGCTTTAATTAGCGCGGCTATAGCGGATAAAGCTAAATAGTAATACTAAACTAAGAAACTACTAAGTATCCTTTAAAGCGGATTTTTAGTTAAGGCCTTTAAGCTAAACTTTATTAATAGTATATAGTAGAAATATCCGCTAAGCTTATTATCTTAAGGAAAGAGTAACTTTATTATAAGCTTAATCTAGAGGGTATTTAGCGGGCGGGGAGCTAAATAGTTTTAAGGTTAGCTTATCCTTACTTCTTTTATTTAAAGGATAATTAATCCGTTTAAGTAATACCGAATTTAGTTTACTTAGTTATATAGATTTTATTATTTTATAGTCTATCTTTTATTAGTATTTTAAAAGCGGATTACCTTTTAAAAGGTAGTAGTCTTAGCTTAGCTAAGCGGGACTTATTTTACGTCTTATTTAGCTCCGTAGGCTATCGCGGTATAGTACCTTAAAAAAAGGTAAAGGAGATTATTAAACTAATATACTTAGTAAGCCGCGGCCTTTTCCGCTCTTATAGCTTACTTATCTTAAAGTTTTATTATAAGCGTATTAAGGAAAAGGTGCTTATTATTAAAGTTAGACTTAAAGGCTAATAAGAGCTTCTTACTAAAGAAAATATCGTTTAGTATTTAACTTTTTATAAGATAAGTACTTAATCGTATAATATAGTCGCTCTTAGCTTAGCGGATATTTAAGGGATTTCTATTTAAATAAGTAGGAATTACTACTATTTACTATGCTTTATAGCATAAAGATAAAAGGATAAGGCGCGGACTAATTACTACTAGTTAAGGCCGGTATTATAAACTAATTACCGCTAATTAAGGCTAGTATTATAAACTAATTACCGCTAGTTAAGCTAGTATAACGGACTAATTACTATATATAAACGTATATAAAGGTTTAAAAATAATAAAAAGCTTATTTATTTCTTAAAAGTATAGCTAGCTACTTTATACTTAGTTCTTTAAGCTAGTTTTAAGGATCTTTAACTATATTATTTATAGTATATAAAGTAAACTATAAATATCCTTATAAAATCGCTAAATAAACTAAGTATAAGCTTAGTTAAAAATACTATAAACTATAATTAAGGAAATCCTTTAAATATCCTTAAATATCTTTTAAAAATCGCGGTAAGGTTTATTTTATATTTTCCGGGGTGCTTCCGTAGTTAAAAACGGGTTAAACTATAATTAAGATATCCCGCGGAAATCCTTAAAAATCCTTTAAAGATACCGGCGGAATCCGCTTAATAGTTTCTACGGTATCTTTTATAGTTAAATACGTTATAAACTATAGTTAAGTAAGCTCTTAACTATCTATAGTTATATCCTAGAAACCTTAGCAAGGTCCGATTAATAATATTTATCGTATCTCCTTAAGCGAGCTTTTATAGTGCGTGCTTTAAGCGTTTTTATCGTAGGGTTTTATAAGGCTTCCTTAAGAGTAAAGTAAGGAGTTTAGGCGTGGCCGTTTAGATTCTATAATAATTTTTAAGCTAGAATAAAAAGATAATGCCCTTATAGCTATGTTTTATAAAGAACTTAAGAAAGAAGTTAAAGACGAAATTTACCGCTTAAATAGGCTAAAGACGCTATTAAACTATATTAATTTAGCGGTTTAGATAGATAATAAGCAATACGAACGCTAATAATAAAGAAAATACTATTTAACTCCCGGCGGGGTTATTAAGAAAAATAATAAGAAGTAAAAGCGCGACTTAGGTTATAATATAATAAACCTAAATACCCTTAAAGCGAGCCCGCTAAAGCCCGCTAAAAAAGCTATTTAATACTTTAATTATATAAAGGAAGGCTATATTGTAAGAGATTATATTAAAAAGAGGAATTCCTTTAAAAGAAGGAATATACTTATTTGTAAGAATAATACCCTCTTAGCTTATAATCCGTAATATACTTTACTATTACTTTTAACTAAGAATACTAAAATCGACGCTAAGCTTATTATACTAACCCTTAGTCCGTTTAAGACTAGTTTGCTTATAAAGGGTCTTTATAAAGAAGAACCCGAAGTTAAGATAGAAGCTAAAAGCTTAAACGACTAGTAAAGAAATGCTTTTAAGACTAAGGATAATTATTAATATAAAACTTCCTTATAAACTATTAATAAAGATAACGAAAACGCTTTTTATTTTAATACGAACGTTATACCTTTAAATATAGAAGATAATAGTAGCTATAATCTTAAAAACTTTAAACTTAAAGAAATTAACGAAGAGCCCTTTTTTAAGAAAAAAGATAGTAATAAGCCTTACGCTCCTTTTATAGAATATCTCGATATAGTAATTACTATTAAGGATAAGGTATATAAGTAGCTCTTTTAAACTAAATACTATAATAATAACTGCTTTATATACCTTTTAAATAAGTAAGGAAGCGGCTAGTTTCTTAAACTAAGGAAGACTTATAATAAACCCGCTATAACGATTAAGGAACTTATTATTAATACTAAGGTTTTTATAAAAAACCTTAAGGAGGATATTTACTATAAAGAGACTAAGCGATAATACCGCACTACTAAAAGGTCTCGCCCCAGCCTTAGTTAAGGGTTAGGACGTTAATTATCGTTTATATACTTATATCTTACATACTAATATATAAGTAGCCGGAGCACTTATATCTTACGTTCTATAACAATTACCGCCTTAAAAGGAAAGATAATAACGTCCTTATTATTTATAAGACGGTGTTACGGAATCTAAACAGCCACGCCCGGACTCCTTACTTTACTCTTAAGGAAGCCTTATAAAACCCCGCGATAAGAACGCTTAAAGCACGCACTATAAAGGCTCGCTTAAGGAGATACGACGAATATTATTAATCGGACCCCGCTAAGGTTTCCGGGATATAACTATAAATAGTTAAAAGCTTACTTAACTATAGTTTATAATATATTTAACTATAAGAGATACTATAGAAACTATTAAGCGGATTCCGCCGGTATCTTTAAGGGATTTCTAAGGATTTCCGCGGGATATCCTAACTATAGTTTAACCCGTTTCTAACTATAAAAGCACCCCGGAAAATATAAGATAAACCTTACCGCGATTTTTAAGGGATATTTAAGGATATTTAAGGGATTTCCCTAACTATAATCTATAGTATTTCTAACTAAGCTTATACTTAGTTTATTAAGCGATTTTATAAGGATATTTATAGTTTACTTTACGTACTATAAATAATATAATTAAAAATCCTTAAAATTAGCTTAAAGAACTAAGTATAAAGTAGCTAGCTATGCTTTTAAGAAATAAATAAGCTTTTTACTATTTTTAAACCCCTATATATGTTTATATATAGTAATTAGTTTATTATACTAGCTTAACCGGTAGTAATTAGTTTATAGTACTAGCTTTAACTAGTAATAATTAGTCCGTAATACTAGCCTTAATTAGTAGTAATTAGTCTACGCCTTATCCCCTTATCCTTACGCTATAAGGTATAGTAAATAGTAATAATTCCTACTTATTTAAACGGAAATCCCTTAAATACCCGCTAAGCTAAAAGCGACTATATTATACGATTAAGTACTTATCTTATAAAAAGTTAAATACTAAACGATATTTTCTTTAATAAAAAGCTCTTATTAGCTTTTAAGTTTAACCTTAATAATAAGCACCTTTTCCTTAATACGCTTATAATAAAACTTTAAGATAAGTAGGCCGTAAAAGCGGAAAAGGCTATAGCTTACCGGGTATATTAGTTTAATAATCTCCCTTACCCCTTTTTAAGGTACTATACTACGATAGCCTATAAAGCTAAATAAGATATAAAACGAGTCCCGCTTAGCTAAGCTAAAACTACTACCTTTTAAGAGGTAATCTACTTTTAAAATACTAATAAAAGATAGACTATAAAACGATAAAATCTATATAATTAAGTAAACTAAATTTAGTATTACCCGGATAGATCGATTATCCTTTAAATAAAAGAAGTAAGGATAAGCTAACCTTAAAACTATCCGGCTCCTTACCCGCTAAATACCCTCCGGATTAAGCTTATAATAAAGTTACTTTTTCCTTAAGACGATAAGCTTAGCGGATATTTCCACTATATACTATTAATAGAATTTAACTTAAGGGCCTTAACCGGAAATCCGCTTTAAAGGATACTTAGTAGTTTTTTAGTTTAGTATTACCGTTTAGCTTTATCCGCTATAGCCGCGCTAACTAAGGCATTTTCGGGACTCTTAATTAATAAAAACGAGCTTCTTACGCCGGGGGCCTTATAGCGCACCGAATTCTAAGACGTATATAAAACGGAAGGTTAAGCGCTTAGCGAGAGTATTAAAACTAAGACCTTAATAATAAGCAATAAAGACGCGGTAAGTAATACCTTTAGCGGGCTAAACCTATCTATACTAAGCGCGTAGATACTAAGATTAAGTATAGCCTTAAGCCCCTTAGTAAAAATAATAATAATATCGAACGAATAATTTCTTAGTCTCCTTTAAGTACTAAGAAAAGAAGATATGCTTACTAAGCCTTAAGAAAAACCTTAACTATAAGCTAAGGACGTAAGGAGATTTAACTTATTAAGACCTTTAAAAGCGTCTTTTAATAAAGTTTAAGAAGATAATAAAGCTAGTACGTTTTAAGGAGTTAACCGTTTTATTAACTTTATCCGCTAAAACGCTAGTAAAGGCGAGGCTTATATAAACGAATTAGCTATTTAACTGCCCTCCTTCCTTTAAGGAAGTATAGCGGAATAGTATTCCGGGGACCTCTTAGAACTATAATAAGAAGAACTTAACGAGCCCGGCGTTAAACTAAGCCGATAAATATCCGCCTTATAAAAACGGTTCGGAATCCGCTTAAATATAGCGATATAAGCACTTAATAAAAAGCACTTTACTATTAAAGATATAGTAATAAAATCTAACTTTAAGTCTTAAATATTATGCTTATAATATAAAGCTAAGGCCGCGCTTTACTAACCGGACTACCTAACTATAGTAATCTACTAAAAGCTAGACGTTTACTTATAAGAATCCTTATAACGCTTAATAAGGAATAAGGATATTAATAAATAGATTAATAAATATAAGGAAATTCTTCCTTAGCTATAAGTTAAATATACTTAAGGATCTTAAAAGCACTTACTAGCGCGAAAGAAATAAATCTAACCTATAAAAAGGTAAGGGCTAACTAGCTATACCCTATACGCGCTTAAAAGATAGTTTAGGACGCCCTAGCTATTTATTAAAAGCTTATTAAGACTAAGGGTTACGTTTTTAGACCGCTTAGTAAGGGCGGATATACCTTAAACCTTATAGCGCTCGTTAAGTTAAGGAAGAAACCCGCTTAAATAGCTAAGAATATAAGTTAAGGTCTTTTAGCTAAAAAGAGAAAGGACTTTCGGGACTATATACTTACTAACGCTAAAGCTAAAACGGGCATACCCCGCGACTAAAAAAGGTATTATAGTAAAGACCGATAACTATTTAGGGGATAAAAAGTATAATATAGAAGGAGCTTAGTCGGATACTAATAAGAGCTTAAAGGAAACCGCAATCTATACTATAGTAAACTTAATATAAGAGGCCGATAAAGCATATAGATTTTATAGCGAAGTATTCCCCTTAAAGAATAAGCTTTACCGATATATCGAAGATAAATACCCCCTTAACTTTAACCGCGACGTTGCTATATAAAGATATAGCTTAGTATAGTAAGTAGTTATTTAAAAGCTATAAAACGTCTAAATAGTTAAGGCTTCCCTTAACGTCTAGCTATTAAACCTTAATAAGCCGTTATAATTTACCTATATACGCTTATTAGTCTATAAAAAAAAAGGGCTTAAGATAAGTATTAAAGCCTATATAGATACTAAGGTAGACTAAAGCCTTATTTAAGCCGACTTAGTAAAGACTTTTTAAGATATAACTATAAACTCCTCTTAATAAATTCTTATTTAAGGAGTAAGAAGAATAGCTACTATTAAATAAGCGGAATTTACCGCTTATATATTAAGAAGGCTAAACGGTAGCCTTATAGTTATAAAGGTAAGAATTAGCGCTTAAATAGTAAAACGCTTAGCGGCTAATATATTGCTTAGCTAAGACTTTTTAATTCTTTACTAAAAGGACCTTATTAACTTTATATTAGTCCTATAAATTAAAGCCTATAAAGGGATTAAAGCTAAAGTTAAGATAATCCGGCTAAGACTAGCGATATATAAGCGGGTAATCTACTTAGTTACTATAACGATTTTAGCTAGTTTTAGCTACGCCTTACTTATATAGGTCTAAGCGCTGCTATTAAGGCGTAATATAATATTTTTCCCCGATAACCTTAAGCTCGCTTAAATAATAATATAGGATTATAAGAGCTTTATAGCGATAAACTATTTTAAGGAACTATTAGTACTCCGCTAAAGCTAAAAGGTAAGGATAATTATAGACCTTAATAAGCAGTTTTAGCTATATAAGGAGGTTAATACTACGGCTCTTTTAGCGGAAGCCCTTACGAAAAATCCGAATAAAATAGACCCCGCCGAGGACTTCTTATAAAAAGATCTTACTATAAACTATAAACTTAAAATTAGCCGAACTAAGGACTTACTTAAACTTACTACTAATAAGGGCGTTTAGATCTATACTAAAGACTTAAAATACGCATTAAAAGTTTAAGATATCCTTTAATCGTTTCCCCGCCTTTAAAAAGATAAAGGAGTAGTATATATAAACGAATTTAAATATATATATATTCTTTTAGTAAAAGGATAGCAATATTAATAAGTTATATTAAGATTATACTTATTAAGCGATAAAGATAAAAAGGTAGTAAATACGATATTTAGCTAGCTAACCGTATAAGGCCGATTAAAATAAGTTTATAGGCTAACCCCGTTTGCGGCGCCGGTATTTATAGTATAAAAAACGGTAAACGGAAAGGAAAAGGGATAAGTAATTATAAACTTATAAGGGATTAACGCTATTATTACTTTAAACGCTTACTTAATGCCTTTTTAAAGCGATATAATTAAACGCCTTTAAAGTAAGAAGTTTATTAGTGCGGTAAATATATAATCGTTTTTCTACTAGTTCTTAGTTTATTAAGACTACTAAGAAAGGTTTATAGTTATAAGCTATCGTAGGCTAAAAAGATTATTAATAATACTTATAAGCTTTAAGAACTTCTTAGTATACGTTTAAAGGTTTATTAATAACGTCCTCCGTAAATATTAAAAATACGTAGCGGCTTATATCGACGATATTATTATTTACTTTAATATAGTTAAAGAATACCTTTAATATTTAAAAGCTATATTCTATGCTTTTTATAACTATAATATTACCTTATTTAAACTAAAGTCCTTCTTAGCGTACCTATCTATATAGCTCCTTAGATTTAAAGTAAATGCTATTAGCTTAATAAATATAAATAAACGCGTACGAGCTTTAAGGGATATCGCGTTTTTAAAGAACCTTTAATAGCTTAAGAAATAGATCGGCCTTACTAAGTAGCTATGCTATACGGTCCCGTATTTCGCTAAGGAAGTTAACGTCCTATAAAAACGAAAGACGGAGCTGCTTTAAGTAAGATAAGAAGATAGAGTCCCCTTAAAGGGCTAAGGACGGGCTCGATATACCGCAAAAGCCGCTTTTTAGCCTACTCCGGAAGAGAAAGAGGCCTTTGCGATTTTAACTAAGAAACTTACTAAGCCTTAAATAATTTACTACTTTAACCCCGCTTAATAACTATTTATTTAAATTAATATATCCTAAGAATACGGAGTAGTAGCTATAGCTTTTTACTTAAAAGAAAGCACGGAATAAAATAGAAAGACGCTACTAGCCCGGACTAAGGTCTAGCTTATCGTTTACTTAAGCCGCGCCCTTTAAAGCGGAGAACCTTAATACTAGCCTATAAAACTTAAAGTAGCCGGTTTAGTATAAGCAATATATAAGCTATATACTATAGTACTATCTATAAAAACACTATAAGTAGTCGTCTTTACTAACTATATAAGTACTTATAGAATCGTATACTAAAAATCCTTATTCTCTATTAGTATAAAATTTAATAATAAGCTAGTCCTCGCGTCTTAATACTTAAGCTAATTCCCGCTTAAGGTATGCTATATCTTAGGCGTTAAAAACGTCGTGCCGGACGCGCTTTTATATCTACCGCACTAAGACGATAAGCTAGTATCCTTAAACTAAGAAAAGGAATTAAAACGTATTTAAGAAGACGAGATAATAAACTACGTGTTCCTTTACGCAGAAGTATTAATTAAATTACCGCTCCGCTAAAAAATAATTAACGGATATATAGAAGATATATAGTAAGCAAAAGTTATAGCGTAGCTTAGCGATAAAGACGGGGTCCTTAGACTTTTATTCCTTTAGTTATAGGGGTTGCTATACTTTACGGAGAACGATAAATATAAGAGACTATATATCCTTAAGACCTACGCTAAGGAGATCGTTAAAAACGCCTACGCTAAATACTTTTATACCGGCCGCACCTATATATAGTAAGACCTATTTAAAAGCTTCTTAATCTTATAGCTTAGTAAATATATAAATAAGGTCGTAGATAGCTACGATACTTACTACTATAACTAAACCGATTAAAGTAAGACGTTAAAGCAGCTTATTCCGATTTAAAGCCCGCTAGTTCTATACTATATAATAGCAATAGATTTTATTACTAAGCTCTTAGTAGTCTAAGCTAAACAATCTTTATAAAAAGATCCTATAAGGAACTTCTTTAATACCTTACTAACTATAACTAATAAATTCTTAAAAATATATTTCTTTATCTTAAGCAACGATTAGTTTATAGCGGAAGATTAAGTATAAGCGTTATATACCGAACTACTCCGCGCTAACTAAGGGATTTTAAAGGGGATAATCTTTAATTAAGATATAAAGTTTACCTTAGTATTTTAGCGGACCTTATAGCAAGCTTTCGGATCGAAGCTTTTTATATTTACCGCTTAATACCTTTAAACCGATAGCTTATTAAAAAGGCAAAACTAAACTATAAAAATCGCGCTACGATTCTTTACCGCCGATTTCCTAGACCTATATTAAACCGATATGCTAATCGCTTTTTAGTTTAGCCTTAATAATTCCTTTTTTTTTAGTAATTTATATAGCCCTTAATAAGCTTATTATAAAGATAAGAATAGATAACGGCTTTTAGTTTTTAAGTAACTACTTATACTTATAAAACTAAGAGGTCTTATAAAAAGAAGCTAAGTTAGCTATCGCCTATACTTAAGCCGCTATAAAGGATAGATATAATAAGAAACACCGCCTACTAAAATTTAAGCCTAGCGATTAAGTTTAGCTATAGCTTAATAAAGGCTATTATATCGCGGATAGCAAACTAGCAAAGCTTTAAAAAAGACATACTAAGCCGTTTAAGGTTACCGCTAAAGTAAGATAGCTTATATACTAGCTAGATATAAAAAGGTCTTTAAATATTTATTTAGTTATTTTAATAGTATAACTATAATTAGTAGATAAGCTAGCTATACGCTTAAGACTAGTTTAAGATAAAAAGATACTTTACTTAAATAAGTAAGAAGTAAAACGAATCTTATAAAGCTATATAATAAAGAAAGGCGGCGGAAAGCTAAAAAAGGAGTTCCTTATAGCTTAAAAAGGCTAGCTAAGCAGCTATAACTTATAAGTAGACGAAAAAGCGGTCTTCTCGCTAAAGATTATAAAAGCCTTCGAAAAGGCATAAAAGAAGTTAGCTACTTAAGTAGTTCGGACGAAAGTATAACTCGCGGCCTTTATAACTTAATATAAAACTCTTTAACTAAGAGAATTAAGCGGTTAAGCTTAAGCATAAGACCTAAAAGCTACTATAAGTTATAAGAAACTATAACTTACTACGCTTAAGGTAATTAGTTATTTTAATAATAATATACCGCTATTTACCTTAAGCAATAAGGCCCTTTTAGCCTTATAATATACCTATTTAAATTCCCTCCGCCGCCCGCCTTCTCTCCTTTCCTTTTTTCCTTTTATAATTATATTTCCCTTTACCGCCGGCTATAGCCCGCTATACCTCGCCTACTCTTATATATATAACTTTCTTTACCTTAAGCTTATAATCCTTATACTTGCGTTTTAAGTTTTTTTATCGTTTAATATCTCTTATAGCTAAGACTAGCTATTCCGTAATTACTTTTTTAGCCCGCTCTCCTATAAGCCCCTACGCTTTTAATACGAAGAATATAAATAAGCTCTTAAGCTTTACGAAAACGAGGCGACTATCCTTTATAGCCTTAAGTCCCTTAGCGAGAGCTAAAACCTTTAAGTTTAAGCCTTTATATAAACCTACGCCGCTTTTTATAGCCGCGCTTAAGCTAACGGATTCGACTTAAACTACGGCACTATAAAGGACGGCTTATACTACCCTCTCTAAACGCTTAACTTAAACGACTTGCCTCCTAGCCTTATACTATAGCGAGGTTTAGACGGCCGGTTTCGCGGTAACTCCGCTATACCTCCCGCTTAGCTCTTACTATCCGGAAGCCCCCGCCGCCTATATATTTTTTAAGGCGTAGCTAGAAATCTTTATTAGCGGAATAACTAGCCGATACTTAACGCCTTAAGGTTAGCTAACCTCGCTATAGTCTTAAGATTTATAGTAGCCGCTATAGCTAGCGGAAACCCGTTTTAGCTAAACGATTAAAACGATATCCGCGCTATTCTTAACTATATATCTAAGGCCTAGCTTAACTAGTTTATAGCTAGGTTTATAGCGGCGTCTTAAGCGATTATAGCCGAAACCCTATCTCGCTTTATATGCGGTTTAGCCTATATTATAAAATCCCTTTCTTAGCTTATAGCCGTTATAAGCCTTAAGGACTTATTTAGTCCCGCTTAGCAAACGCTTTTCCCGCCTGCCGCTATGCTTAGCCCGGCTATATAAAGGCATATAAGCGCTTTATTATAGTTTATCCGCCGTCTTTCCTTAACTAGAGGAGATAGCGATAACTAGCCTTATAATATATTCCGCTGCCTAATCTTATAAAAGCCGCTAATAGTAACCGATATAATCTTTAATAAACCTAGCTTTATAGGCCTATATTTTAGCAACGAGATTATAATAATTAAGAGTTTCCGCTTAGCTATAAACTATACTAAGTTCTACTTATAAGCCTACGAAAAGTCTAAACGTAACTTAACTTTAACCTAAGTAATAAAGTTCTTAAGCTTCGATATCCGCTTTATTAGCTATATTAACTACGCGCTTTATATTCTTGCCTTTAAGGCCCCCTTTATATAAAGGTTTTTTAAGACTATTAAGCACGTTTAGAACTTTAAGAGTAAGGAGTTAAGTATTAAGGCTATTAAGGACCTTGTTACTTACTTTTAAGTAAGAATATAGACGTTTAATACCTTAGTGCTTACTATACTTATTAATATTAGTAGGATAGCGCACCTTTACCTTAATACCTTCTTAGTAGCTAAACGTATATTAGTTAGCGGAAAGGTATAAGTAGTAGCGCCGTATAAAAAGGATAATAAGTTAAAAAGCCTAGCGATAAAAAGCAAGGGATAACTATAATAGTAGTAGTAAGTAAGATATAATATCTCGCTTATAAGCGGCTTATAAAGCTAGTAAGTAAAATAGGAGACTTAGTAAAGAATTAAAAAAAAACGGCGTAAAAAGGGTAAGTAAGATAATAATATAAGATAAAGCTTAAATAAAGCTAGTCTCTTATAATATATCCCGCCGGGGAACTTAAGTATACCCCGGCGCGGAGACTCCTTACTACTTAGTAAGGGCCCGAATATACGCCTTAAAGGAAAGTCGGAAAAACGTTACTATAAGTTTTAGCTAAACGCGCTAATTACCTTAATAAAGATAAAGCCGCACGACTAAATATAAAATAAGGATTTATAATAAAGCCGCTTACTAACTATCTTAAGCTACTTAGCTACTATTAGCCGGATAAGCTAATAAAACTATCGGAAGGATAAAGATAGCGTACTATTAATATAGCGCAAAATCGCTATTATAAAGCTATTACTTAGCACCCCCTTTACTTTATCCTTACTTTAAACCGATAAGGACGTTAGCTTTTCTTTCTTACTTAAGGGAGTTATTACGGAATCTAAACGGCTATGCCCGGACTCCTTACTTTACTTTTAAGGAAGCCCTACGGAACCCCGCAATAAGAACGCTTAAAGTACGCACTATAAAGGCTCGCCCGAGGAGATACGATAAATATTACTAATCGGACCCCGCTAAGGTTTTTAGGATATAACTACGGATAGTTAAGAGCTTACCTAACTATAGTTTATAATATATCTAACTATAAGAGATACCGTAAAAACTATTAAGCGGATTCCGCTAGTATCTTTAAGGGATTTCTAAGGATTTCCGCGGGATATCTTAACTATAGTTCGACCCGTTTTTAACTACGGAAGCACCCCGGAAGACATAGGATAAACCTTACCGCGATTTTTAAGGGATATCTAAGGATATTTAAAGGATTTCCCCGACTATAGTTTATAGTGTTTTTAACCGGGCTTATACTTAGTTTATTAAGCGATTTTATAAGGATATCTACGGTTTACTTTACGTACTATAGATAGTATAATTAAAGATCCTTAAAATTAGCTTAAAGAACTAAGTATAAAGTAGCTAGTTATGCTTTTAAGAAATAGATAAGCTTTTTACTATTTTTAAACCCTTATATATATTTATATATAGTAATTAGTCCGTTATACTAGCTTAACTAGTAGTAATTAGTTTATAGTACCGGCTTTAACCGGCGGTAATTAGTTTATAGTACCGGCCCCGACTAGCGGTAATTAGTCCGCGCCTTG
Organism: Ophiocordyceps robertsii; assembly: GCA_027405785.1. NCBI lineage: Eukaryota > Fungi > Ascomycota > Sordariomycetes > Hypocreales > Ophiocordycipitaceae > Ophiocordyceps > Ophiocordyceps robertsii. The sequence goes on from JAPEBW010000598.1 coordinate 39,002, forward strand.
TCTCCTTATCCTTATGCTATAAGGCGTAGTAGATAGGACCTCCTTAGTTTATTAAGCCGGTAGCTAGAAGCTACGCACGCTTATATTATTACGCGCGCTTAAGGGGAGCCTTATCTCTATACGGACTTATAGGTTTACTTTCTTGCGCGGGGATCGAACCTACGCTAAAGGAATTGCTACTATTTACTATAAAGAGACTAAGCGATAATACCGCACTACTAAAAGGTCTCGCCCTAGCCTTAGTTAAGGGTCGGGACGTTAATTATTATCTATATACTTATATCTTATATACTAACATATAAGTAGCTAGAGCGCTTATATCTTACGTTTTATAATAATATTAAAGCCGATAAAGAGGAACTTTCGTAAGAAAATATCGATAACCGGATTAAAATCAAACAACTTTTACTTTTTAAGCAGTATAACGAAACGACTATCGAAAACCTTTAAGACGGTAACTTAGCTTTAATAAATAAGATAATTAAGCTAGAGGAAGATTATATATCTCTTTCTATATATATTACTAATTTAATTAAAGATAAAGACGATCTTAAGAAAAAAAACGACGAGCTAGCTAATAAGCTTAAAGAAGATATAGAATTCCTTAACTTAGCTATTAAAGATATGTTTAGACGATATAATAAGTATTTCGAGACTAATTATAATCTTTATAATAAGAATTATAATTTAGAAATACTACTACGAGTAAAAGAATTCTTAAATAAAATGCTTAAGAACTAGCTAAAAGCTAAATAGTAAGAGCTTAATAACTAAAAACGATAAAAAGAAATTAATCGTATTAAAGGTGTTAAAATTATTAGTAAAGCAGTTAAAAGCTATAAAACTAATAAGGATTTAGTTTTTAAAGCTTATAAAGAGCTTAGTTACTTAGATAGACTAGTTCCGCAGAAAGAATTAAAATCTACCGAGAAGTTAGTAGACAAGGCAAAAAACTAACGAGCTTAAAAATAATAAGGCTATTTCTTAATAGATAGAACTTACTTATATTAAATAATAATTCTTAAAGTATAAAAATAACCCTTTTATTAAAATTAAGAGGATATCGCTTTAATATATTAGTAGATTGCGGTGCGATAAGTAGCTATATTTCCCTTATAACGGTAAATCGTTTAAAATTACGTTATAAAAAAAAAGATAAGCTTTATATGCTTCTTTTAGCAAAAGGATTACCCTTTAAGTATAATAACGGCAAGATTATGCTAAAGACTAATCTTCTTAAGTATACGATTAGGATTTATAACTTTAAAGATTCCTTTAACGTCTTAGCTATTAGCTATAATATTATATTAAGACTACCCTTTTTATAGAAATATAATCCTATAATAGATTAGGATAAAGGCATTTTAAGGTTTAAAGACGATACCTTAGATATTTTACTTTATAGTTTAATAAAGGACGACCCCGAAACGAAACCCTTAAATAATTTAAATATAGCAATACTTAATAATAACTATATAAAGAATAGCAATAATAAGGATAATAAAGCTTCTTATATAGATATAAATATCGCATTAATAGATATCATAACAAATAACGATAAGATAACTAGTACGACTAAAGATAATATAACTACGATTAGTATAATACAAGCGAAAATAACGCTAAACCTTAATAAAGAAAAGACTAAAAGCCCTAGAGATAATTATAAAGCTACTTATAATTTATTAGAAGAAAATCTATCGAATACCTTAAGAGATATTAAGCAGCAATATCCTAAGCAAAAAGATAAGATTAAAAAGAAACGGAATAAGAGAAAGATTAAGAATAAGATATATAAGATTAGCTCGTAGTATTCGGAAGGTACTATTAATTTAAAGCACCCTAAAGAGTAAATGTAGTATACGAGACGTTTAGAAGGTATAATTAACTTAAAACACCTTAAGAATCGTTATTTAAAAATACTTAAAAATATGCTAAAGAGATATTTCGATATATTTACGCCGCTACCTAAAGATAGACTACTACTACGCGGTAGTTAGGATTACGAAATTAAGTTAAAAGAAGGCTTTAAGCTTAGATTTTATAAGATATATAACTTAGATAAGAAGTATTTAAAGTTATTAAAAGAATATATTAACGAAAACCTATAAAAAGGTTATATTAAAAAGTCTAAATTAAAGTATAGAGCTCCTATATTATTTACTCTAAAGAATAGTAAAGATAAAGAAAAAACTCGACTTTATATCGATTTTAAAAAGATAAATAACGATATAATAAAGGACCGGACTCCGTTACTTTTTATAAGCGAAATAAGAGATAGATTAGCTAATAAGTAGTAGTATACTAAGGTTAACCTTAAATCTGCTTATAGCTAAATATGTATTAAAGAAGGAGACGAATTTAAAATAGCCTTCGGAACGCGATATAGACTTTATAAATTTTTAGTTACGCCTTTAGGATTAACTAATATACCGGCAACCTTTTAAAAGAGAATTAATAGTATATTAAATCCTTATTTAAACTGTTTTTATATAGCTTATTTAGATAATATTATTATTTACTTAAATACGCTAAAGCAACACTATAAAGAAGTCGATATAGTGCTAAAAGCATTAAAAAAAGCTAGCTTATATATCTTACCGGAGAAATATAACTTTTATATATAAAAAGTAAAATTCTTAAGGCATATAATTACTCCTTTTTATATAAGGATAGACCTATAAAAGATTTTTATAATTAAAGATTAGCTAATTCTTATAAATATTAAGGAAATTTAAAGCTTTATAAGATATATAATACTATGCTTTATAGCGTAAGGATAAGGGGATAAGGCGCGGACTAATTACTACTAGTTAAGGCCGGTACTATAAACTAATTACCGCTAATTAAGGTTAGTACTATATATTAATTACTACTAGTTAGGCCGGTATAACGGACTAATTACCGCATATAATCGTATATAAAGGTTTAGAAATAATAAAAAGCTTAACTATTCTTAAAGGCATAGCTAGCTACTTTATACTTAGTCTTTTAAGCTAATTTTAAGGATCTTTAACTATACTATCTATAATATATAAAATAAACTATAGATATCCTTATAAAATCGCTTAATAAACTAAGTATAAGCCCGGTTAAAAATACTATAAACTATAGTTAAGGAAATCCCTTAAATATCTTTAGATATCCCTTAAAAATCGCGGTAAGGTTTATTCTATATCTTTTAAGGTGCTTTTATAGTTAAAAACGGGTCGAACTATAGTTAAGATATCCCGCGGAAATCCTTAAAAATCCTTTAAAGATACCGGCGGAATCTACTTAATAGTTTTTATAGTATCTCCTTTAGTTAAAGACGTTATAAACTATAGTTAAGTAAGCTCTTAACCCTTTATAGTTATATCCCGGAAACCTTAGCGGGGTCTAACTAGTAATATTTATTATATCTCTTTAAGCGAGCCTTCGTAGTGCGTACTTTAAGCGTTTTTATTATAGGGTTTTATAAGGCTTCCTTAAGAGTAAAGTAAGGAGTTTAAGTATAGCCGTTTAGATTTTATAATAACTCTTTTAAGTAAAAAAGAAAAGCTAATATCCTTATAAATTTAAAGTAAGGATAAAGTAAAAAAAGTATTAAGTAATAGCTTTATAGTAGCGTCTTTACGCCGTATTAGTAATATACTATCCTTATCCTTTTAATAGTTTTTTCGGCCTTTTTAGCTAATAGTAGCTAAGTAGCTTAAGATAGTTAGTAAGCGGCTTTATTATAAATCCTTACTTTATATTTAGTTATACGGCTTTATCCTTATTAAAGCGATTAATACGTTTAGCTAAAACTTATAGTAAAGTTTTTTTAACTTTCCTTTAAGGCGTATATTCGGGCCCTTACTAAGTAATAAGGAGTCTCCGCGCCGAGGAATACTTAAGTTCCCCGGCGGGATATATTATAAGAGACTAGCTTTATTTAGGCTTTATCTTATATTATTATCCTACTTATCTTTCTTATGCCGTTTTTTAATCCTCCGCTAAGTCTCCCGTTTTACTTACTAGCTTTAACTTATTATCTTTTTTATACGGCGCTACTACTTACGCCTTTCCGCTAACTAACGCGCGTCTAGCTACTAAGAAGGTATTAAGGTAAAAGTAAGCTATCCCGCTAATATTAATAAGTATAGTAAGTACTAAGGTATTAAACGTTTATATTTCCGCTTAAAAGCGGGTAATAAGGTCTTTAATAGCCTTAATACTTAACTCCTTGCTCTTAAGGTTCTAAACGTGCTTAATAGTCTTAAAGAACCTTTATATAAAGGGGGCCTTAAAGGCGAGAATATAAAGCATATAATCGGTACGGCTAATAAAGTAGATATCGAAGCTTAAGAACTTTATTACTTAAGTTAAAGTTAGGTTACGTTTAAACTCTTCGCGGGCCTATAAGTAAAACTTAGCATAGTTTATAGCTAAGCGGAAACTCTTAATTATTATAATCTCGTCGCTAAAGTATAAGCCTATAAAGCTAAGTCCGTTAAAGATCGTATTAGTTACTATTAATAGCTTTTATAAGATCTAGCGGCGGAATATATCGCGAGGCTAGTTATTACTATCTCCTTTAGTTAAGGAGGGACGGCGGATAGATTATAGTAAGGCGCTTATACGCCTTTATATAGCTAGGCTAAGTATAGCGGTAAGCGGGAAGAGCGTTTACTAAGTAAGACTAAACGGGTCCTTAAAGCGTATTATAGCTATAAGCTAAGAAGGGGATTTTATAGTATAGGCTAAACCGCGTGCGAAGCGAGACGGGGTTTTAGCTATAGTCGCTTAAAACGCCGCTATAAACCTAGCTATAAACTAGTTAAGCTAGGCCTTAAATACGTAGTTAAGGACGGCGCGGATATTATTTTAATCGTTTAGCTAAAGCGGGTTTCCGCTAGCTATAGCGGCTACTATAAATCTTAAGACTATAACGAGGTTAGCTAACCTTAAGGCGTTAAGTATTAGCTAGTTATTCCGTTAATAAAGATTTCTAGCTACGCTTTAAAAAATATATAGGCGGTAAGGGCTTTTAAACGGTAAGAGCTAAGCGGGAGGTATAGCTAAGTTACCGCGAAACTAGCTATTTAGACCTCGCTATAGTATAAGGCCGGGAGGTAAGTCGTCTAAGTTAAGTATTTAAAGAGGGTAGTATAAGCTATCCTTTATAGTACTATAGTTTAAGTTAAATCCGTTAGCTTAAGCGCGGCTATAAAAAGCAGCGTAGGTTTATATAAAAGCTTAAACCTAAAGGTTCTAACTTTTATTAAAGGACTTAAGGCTATAGAGGATAGCTACCTCGTTTTTATAGAGCTTAAAGGCTTGCTTATATCCTTTATATTAAAAGCGTAAGGGCTTATAGGAGAGTAGGCTAAAGAAGTAATTGCGGAATAGCTAGTCTTAGCTACGGGAGACGTTAAATAATAAAAAGACTTAAAACGGGAGTATAAAGATCGTAAGCTTAAAGTAAAGAAGGTTATATATATAAAAGTAAGTAAGGTGCGGCGGGCTATAGCCGGCGGTAAAGGGAAATATAGTTATAAAAAGAAGAAAGGAAAGGAGAGAGGGTAAGCAGCGGAGAGAATTTAAATAAGTATATTATAAGGCTAAAAGGGCCTTATTACTTAAAGTAAACGGCGGTATATTATTATTAAAATAACTAATTACCTTAAGCGTAATAAGTTATAGTTTTTTATAACTTATAGTAGCTTTTAAGTTTTATGCTTAAGCTTAACCGCTTAATTCTCTTAGTCGGAGAGTTTTATATTAAGTTATAAGGGCCGCGCGTTATGCTCTTATCCGAACTACTTAAGTAAGTAGCTAACTCCTTTTATGCTTTTTTAAAGGCTTTTATAATCTTTAGCGAGAAGACCGCTTTTTCGTTTATTTATAAGTTATAGCTACTTAGCTAGCTTTTTTAAGCTATAAAGAACTCCTTTTTCGGCTTTCCGCCACCTTTTTTTATTATATAGCTTTATAAGATTTATTTTACTTCTTACTCGTTTAAGTAAAGTATCCCTTTATCTTAAACTAGTCTTAAGTATATAACTAGCTCGTCCGCTAAGTATAGTTATACTACTAAAATAACCGGATAAATATTAAGGGACCTTTTTATATCTAACTAGTATATAAGCTATCTTACTTTAGTAGTAACTTTAAACGGCTTAGTGCGTCTTTTTTAAAGCTTTACTAGTTTACTATCCGTAATATAATAGCCTTTACTAAGCTATAGCTAGACTTAATCGCCGGGCTTAAATTTTAGTAAGCGGTATTTCTTATTATATCTATCCTTTATAGCGGCTTAAGCGTAAGCGATAGCTAACTTAGCTTTTTCTTATAAAACTTCTTAGTTTTATAAGTATAAGTAGTTACTAAAAAACCAAAGGCCGTTATCTATTTTTATCTTTATAATAAGCTTATTAAGGGCTGCGTAAATTACTAAGAAGAAGGAATTATTAAGGCTAAACTAAAAGGCGACTAGCGTATCGGTTTAGTATAGGTTTAGGAAATTAGCGGTAAAAAATCGTAGCGCGATTTCTATAGTTTAGTTTCGCTTTTTTAATAGGCCGTTAGTTTAAAGGTATTAAGCGGTAAATATAAGAAGCTTTAATCCGAAGGCTTGCTATAAAGTCCGCTAAAATACTAAGGTAAACTTTATATCTTAATTAAAGATTATCCCCTTTAG